>JH153723.1:164481-174849 GCA_000226015.1 Mnemiopsis leidyi | reverse complement strand
TGACGGGAGGGTGCGCGCTGCTGTACAACACTGTATAGGTGTCTCTAAGATGGATGCCTTCACGCCCCGGGGTGACCTGGGGAGTTGTAGGTTGATAACCTACTGTCGCGGCCATCACGCGCTGTCACGCATTTCTGGTGTCTGGCCTGGCGATGAATTTCGAAGAAATTCTAGACGTGCATCGCCCGTTGACCTGGGGAGACGCCACCGTCAGCCTCCTCACACTGGACTTCCAGGTTTGGGCGGGGCCTCTCACAAGGTAAAAATAAGAATGGTCTCTTGCCATCGCTAGACTTGGTGTTAGCGTATTTAATACTCACTTAGACCCTAGCTAGACGGAACGTCTCGGATCACGTGTCGCAGCCCATACCGCGGCATGTACTGTCTAGTTAGGATCATGTCTCCCGGTACGTATTGCGGCATGTGCCGTCTAGTTAGGATCATATGTTTCGCGACACGCGACACAGAACATGATGTGCTACCTGATCTCGACCTTATTTTCATGCAAATGTGGTATAAATTTAGGCTAACAAGATTTTGATCTATTTCATAAAATTGTTTAAAAACGACGTTTACTGCATAATGTTTGTCGAGGTGTTACCTCTGCTGGCGAGAACGCGAACGTTAGAACGTTAGACGGATATCATGTCGTCAACATACTGTATGATTATTTTATTCCATCGTTTAATTCCTTATAATTACTGATTTTACACAAAACATACATAATGATATTGTACATAAAATCTTCTAATCCTCTGCGAGTTCGAGATTTGAGTTCGTCCAGCGCTGTCGCCTCTCTCCTCCTGTGTCAAGGGTCGCCTCTTCCTTCGGTTTAGAAAGAGGAGGCTTTTCTGGATCGGGGTAGACTGGGAGAGTTAAGGGTCTTCAATTTTCATCAGCTCCACTTTTGTTGAGCCTGTAGGTTGTCAACGTCGTCTCTAAACTTTTGATGAGGAACCTCCTAAACAAGAGCAGCAGCAGGCTTCCCAGGAGCAGAGTTCGTGACTCTGGTAGGACTGGGAGCAATCACTGGAGGAGAAGGGGGATCTATGTAGAGGTGCTCGTGAAACTTAAAACAACGTCTTCACGTGATTCAGCATGGTGTGAGTGGATGTAACCAGAAATAAACGAACCATACTCCCAATCAGTCGCTAATTTGAGAAAAATGATTAGACTAGAACATGTCATTGATCAATCAGTACATCTTACCACGTCAGGACGAGAAATTCCTGCTGTAAGCTCGAAGCATGACAGCTAAACGTCAAAAAAATCTGACAATGAAAAACGACATGCAAAACAACTACCTTTGGGCCCAGTCAAAAGACTTCTCCAAATGCTCGTACAGATTAGAAACATCAATGTCCAGCACATTATGGAAATCCTGAAAGAAAATTCTGCAGCTGATCCGGAGCAGTTTCGACTACGCAGACAGAAACGTTTCCTGAAGAGTTTAACCTTTTGGGAAGGAGAATGCCAGTGCCCAGCACATGTACGACGACAAGTCTGTGAAGTTCTATATAATATCTGCGGAAATTCTTGAGAAGATATATCACTCCATCCTTTTCTGTTCTGTGGCGGTTCTATCGAACCTGCAACGGAGCTAACCCTCACCCGCAGCAACTGAAGACCATTGCAATACTCTAGCGCACCTGTTCAGAGTTGGACATTCGACTGTCAGAACCATTATCTGTGAGGTGGTCGAGTTCCCATGGACGGAGGAAGATTTCTACAAGCACCATATTTGCTAAAAAATATAATTGGTTAGGGCTGGTAGCTCAATTGGTAGAGAACTCATCTAGACTATGCAGAGGTTGTCAAATCATACCCGACTCGGCACGGTGCCGATCCATGAATCTTCTGAATTGACTATCTGTGGAATTGTGTCCGTTGGAACATCTGCTCCATACACATCATGTAGCTTGGTTGATCCTTCGGCCCACCCACAACCTAACACAACCGTTACCAATCAGTGCACACCTCTGGGAGTTGAGTTTGCTCAAAATGAGGACCTGAAAAAGGTCCCCTCCCCACTTCCCTCCAAACATTCATAATTGGTTGCTGCAACATTGCTACAAGTACATTATACACTTGATCCAATAGCAACATGTGCTGCGGAACATGTCACGTCTAGTTAGGACGTGTGCTGGGTCACGTGTCGCAACTCACAGCACATATCGCAGCATGTACTATCTAGTTAGAATAGGTGACGCAATACGTAGCCCTAACCTCTTCCCAGCCGTTTATGACGTGGGAAATATGCTAAGCATCTAAGTTACCCACCCCACTGTCTAAGCAAGGACCAACAGCACATACCACAAAATTAAATCCTGTACATAGATATGTAAATAATTGACTTGAAGTGGGCTTCTTAACAGTGTTTCCTTTTTATTATTTAAGTGTCCTGCTGCACAGTCTTTATACATTGTTTAGAGCCCACAGTTAATCGTTAAATATGATTGAATATTTTTTTGGTTAGACCATATTTTCTACAGTTTATTTAATTTAATCAGCCCTTTAATTTATTACAAATTTAATGATTATTTATTACTAGTATATCATATTTTAGGTCTTAGTGGGGTTGGCTACTAACAGTCAACTTGACTGACTTGCCAATCCCTCACAGCGATAAAGCTGTTTAAAGTTGTTTGTTTACTTTAATCACTCTCGTAAATGATGAAATCCGACTTATAAAACAAGGTAATAAGAGTGATTTTTGGGAATTTTCTCATTGTATTAGATGGAGCTTCATGAAGTTATCAGCTGTAACCAAATGCAACAGGATATTGAAGGTTTTAGATGATAATGAATGAATTTCAGATGGATTACTGGCTGCACAGTGCTTGCTTTACAGTTCAATTCAGACATTTGGCAACAATTCACTCGCATACCTACAACATATTGCGACACAGATCAAATCGTTGACAAAACAAAGCAATAGCAAATTGAACTAACAACCAATCGCGCACAATTTTCATTTTATGATGCACGTGCCATGTCAATTTTATTTACACCCCGCGTTAACAATGCAATAGCTCAGGCCTAAAATCTCTGCAAGCGAGTGGCCAGTATGTAAAGTGTAGTATTATTCTTGAACATCATTTTCAAATAGGATTTTAACAGCTCCGGCTGGGTGGAAATATATCGCCTGTCTGTCGGGAATAACAGGCGAAATTCTTTTTCTAGGTATGTAAATTGGCTATTTAGTATGGCTACACCACTTCAAATAGCTGACATAAGCTCTCTTATTGTCGGGATTTTTGGAGCTTTTGTGAATGCACTGTTGTTTTGGGTATCCAAAGAAGAACATGGGATGAAAAAAAAATTTGCATTCTTGTTTCGAAATCTTGCTGCAAATGATTTTGTTAGTGCCATTGTCATCCCAATATGCTGGTATTTGTTGACTCCTTCTGAAGCAAAGAGGGATTTTGCCTTAAATGATCCAGAGCTGGCAGTCATACTTTTTTCCTCTTGTATAGTATGTGTACAGCATGCTTTGATTTCTCTTGTAGCATTCCTACGTTACAAAATTCTTATTGGGGAAGAATCATTCCAAGAATTCACGTTCAAAAGTACCAAGAGGTTTGTTGCCTTGGTGTGGATAATCTGTTTTGTTGTACCTCTCCTTCTTTTCATTATCATCATCCGCGTTGATGACCAATCTGATATTCTCTTTGTTTTACCAAGACTTGCTTCCAGCATGTATATCATATGTGTCTGCTCCAATATTATAGTCCTCCTTCGATTGCTTTGCAAATTGACCAAGATTATACTACTAAACTGGACACTGCCAATTTTATCAATTTACAGCATTAAAGTGTCCCTGCTAAATGTCTTTCTCATCCTGCTATTTACAATCACATTTAGCATCTTACCTGTGATGTTCTGTTTAGAAATGATAGCTTGTGGACCTCAAATAAAAAGTGTGTCACCAAAGTCTGTCTGCTTTTACTTCAGAGATGCAATACTGCACGATGTTAAATTGGTGTTTTCTGTCATGTTTTTGTCCATCTGTCTGATGTCACTTTCAAATGCTGCTGTGTTCTTACTTCAACCATCACTGAGAATTAAGTTTTTGAGATGTCTGTGCTTTAAATCCCTCAACAGTGGTGAACTGTCAGAGAGACTTTCAGATTATGTCTTAGTTAATTATCTAGATTTAATGAAGCAAGAAATTGCTAAGGAGGAATCACCTTTCATACCGTCTTTTCTCTTGGAGGATCCCTTCAATTATCGAAATTATGGAAGCATCAATCAGATCACTGGCCCCACTTCATCTATGGAATAAGCTATGTAAATCGGGGAACTTTTTGTGTGTAATTTTGATTTCCAAATTACTAAGTCTCTAACCAGATATTTTGGTGATTCTCTAAACTTAATTGTTGGTATCATCATGCTGATTCATATTGAATTAGGTTGGTGGTGTAGTGGTATCTAACCCGACTTTCCATGCAGAGGATCGGGGGTTCAATTCCCAGATCCGCCAATCTTAGAGGAGTGCGCTAAGGGCATTTGCCTATGCAATCTTCTTCGGTCGACTCAGCCGAATGATCGGGAAACCGTGATTGAGGGTTAAATGAGGAGGGTCTCCGTTAAAAGATCTAGAATCTTCCAGGAGCCCCTTCAGTATAACTGTAAAAGCCTGGGTACAGGTGTAACAAATACATTACTAATTACATAATTTATGTTACAGATACAATAAATGATACAATAAAATGAAATAAGGTAACTGCCTAACATTATTTTTATGATAATTTTAATCGCCAATTTTCTTGGAAATTATATCTATACCTAGGTGTAATTCATACCTTAAATAAACAATGATTTGTGGTGATTTGTTTCATAATCTATGACTCATAATTGCATTTAATCTGGGAACAATATCTAATTACTCAGTGAGTACTCAAATGGTAAAGTGACAAGAAACCCTTGGTAACTGGTTTCAATATTGAGTTCAACATAAATAAGTTAATATATATGATACTGTCAGAAATGAATTTTGTAGTGAATAGACTCTTTTCACTAATGTTTTGGCAAATACCCTTCACACATTCTTATGTATTGTACATACAAGTTTACAGTTTAAGAGATATCTGCTTTTTTGAACTGGTATAAAGATTAAAAGCTTCCTGTGGGATTTTTTCTTACAGTACGGACACGAGAGAATTATGCTAGAATTGTGATTTTAAAAGAACAGAGGGTTCATGTTTCCATGGCCCTCTCAAATATTTGGATTGAGGGGTCAATGTATCATTTGCTCACTCCCCCTTTTTCAACGACTTGCTAAGCTTTCTGACATCAGTCAATTTTTTTAAATATTTTGCGTGCAGCGGGCTAAAAAGACTAATTTTACTAGTCCTTTGGTACAGGTAATTGTGTCGAATTGCCAAATTGATTCTAGAATTATACCTACCTTATTTATTATGGGAATGTGCCAGGGCCGGGTCTTTCAATGGAAACTGTAACAGATTTTATTGCAGTGCTAGTAGTTCTTTGTACTTTTAAATTTTCGAATGACAATGTCATTATGAATGTTATATCAGTTAAGTTCCATTTTTTGATTATATTATGCATTGTAATGAGCTAAGAAAGTAAGAACTATATGAGATTCAAATTAGATCAAATTTTGTTTTTAATTAATAGATTTGGAAATGGTGTGAGATTTAGAAATTTTGTTATTGATATTGAGTTGAGTAATAGATATGATTTCATTCTTGTTCTTAGAATATATTAAATTGTGAAATTTTATTGCTAGGTATTTACCTTACTCACTGATTTTTGAAACAACTCGTTTCATTGAATCATTGAAAAATAGTAGATGTTACTCGGGATTATTATGACAGGGATAAAGTGGCGGGATTTTTGAGGATTTCGCCATATTTTCCCCGTTTTCACCAGCCATAATAAATACCGCCCACTCAGCTCTTGGGGTTCCCAAAGGGTATGGGTCTTCATATTATAACCATATTATAACTTTATAACTAGAGAAGACTATTGGAGCAAACAGCAAAGTTTATCTGAATTCATTTTTCTCATTTCAGATTTTCAATTTCCGTTGTTTTTTATTTTTCACCTCTTGGATACCAGCCACTTTCTATGAAATAGTTGATAGGGTTCAAAGTAAAAATAGCTGATTAATAAATGCATACTACAAAACTTTTAAAATAGTACTATGGTCGAATCCAAGTCAAGAAAATAATGATTAAACGCTGTGGTTATAGCACTTTTAACAACTTAGTGAGTAAATTTCAAAAAAGATAAGCTATAAATCATGAAAATCGGATGAAACAGACGATGTCAAGGTGGTTATATATTCAAACATCAGCTATTACAAAACAATGATCACACCACACCTTAGTTGGGAAAACCGTTTCCAAAACAAGTAGAAATAAACTAAATTTCTGCAATTTTTGTATTTTTCTGCAATTTTAAAATTGAAAGGTTTGGCACTGGTAAAATTCCAACTGGGATAATGTGGCGGGTTTTGGGCAATTTCGCCATATTTTTCCCGGTTTTTATTTTTCCAGGTTGTTGATAAACCGACTGAAATAATCCCGAGTAAGGTAATTAAGAATATAAATCTATAGCTGCTCTTTAATCCCGATCTTGCTTATTTTGGCTCTAACTTCTATTTCAATACTCACTCTTACAATCCTCTGTAAAAACAGGAAATGAGTTTAATAGGCATTTTAATTAGATATACTACGTAGGTACATGAGAATGCAATGACAGGGAACAAGGGAGTGGTGTCTGATACACTTGACTCCCTAAGTTTTTGGGTCAGTTGGTCATGGACCTACTTGCTCATGCTCTGGTTTCTTCTCATCATGTTTCTCATCTGGTTTCTACGGTGGGTAATTCAATTAACATGCAAATCAATAGAGTGTACCATTGTATACTGCATAGACTTTGCCTTGATAATAGATTGATACAAGATGTTATACCTAATATTTGATAGTACTAGGTTTTTTATCATTTACCTGACTAGTGACTAAGTTATTTAGTAACTTTGACGATATTGTCAACTTTTCAGAGCTCCTTTGCGACTTCATGAAAATCTAGATCAACTTGGATTCTTTATGAATAGTCTCACTCCGAAGTTTTACGTGGCCCTCACTGGGACATCATCTGTTATTTCAGGAATAATCCTCATCTTTGAGTGGTGGTATGATGATAAACTTATTATCGTGAATACATTTCCCAATTATGTGTTCTTATGGACAGTTTATTTTTATTGTATTTGTACTCAGATTTCGAACACACTAACACATATTGATTATTGCCGCCCTAAGTCATCAATACCTTGCAGGTATTTCCATAAACACGGTAACTCTCTCATTGAACAGCTGGCACTAACATATGTAGCTCCGTTTATCGGAGGTATTGACCTGCCAGAGAAACCTGCACAGAGTGAGTGTAAAGTCTGGAGAAACCCCATGAACCTTATCAGGGGGTGCGAGTACTTTAAGTTTATGCAGGTTAGTCGGTCGGTTATTGTCCCTGGCAACCTCAGTCGTCTCAAGCAATGTCAGTGCTGTACCATAATAAGTTTATCTAACTTAGTTAGTTGTTTTGAACATCATATCATTTAAAAGTTTTTACATACGTGAGATAGGCTTATTTAAGTATTTATGAAATTATTTTCTCTGCAATTGCAAGATCTGAATGCTGTTCAACAATTAAAAAATATTCTGTAAATTTCATTAGTGAGATACAGTTTGTAATTGATTTTATTAATTATAACAGGCAACAGGGAACAGTCCACTAACCCACTACGATATGAACCTAACAGCACAAGACCAGCAGATGTTCTTCTGCCCTGATGTTGCGGGGGCTGGAGACAAAGCTGACGAGCTCATGGCCATGGCTTGGAGATCGATAGACACAGAAAAACGCATTGAACTAGCGCTACAAGCGGTAACCAGCAACTCAAACTGTGCATCCGCACATATCTTGCTGGGTGAGGAATGTGCTGCAACTGTACCAGAAGCCGACAAGTATTTCAGACAAGCTCTGAAAATAGCTGATAACAACATCCGGAAGTTTGTGTCAGTGCCGTCCCATGACGTGAAAGCAAACAGTCTCCACCGCAGAGACATTAACATATGCGTCTACGCCAGACGGAGAGTCGCCATGTGTCTTCGCAAAATGGGCAAACTGAAGGAATGTATCAAGATAACACGAGAACTCATTAAAGAATTCCCCCTGATGAGTGTCCTCCACATTCACGAGAATCTGATTGAAGCCCTTCTGGCACAGAAAGCCTACAACGATGTCCAAGCTCTACTCACCAGATACGATGATCTGACTCTACCTAAGTCAGCTGTTATATGTTACAGTGCAGCTCTACTCAAAATAAGGCCTGTCTGTGAGAAGTTCTTCGCGGATGTCACCGTTAAGAAAGGTTTAACCACACACCAGTTTGATGCTGTTGAAGCTCTTCAGAGAGCTGTTGAGTTCAACCCCCATGTACCTCAGTACCTGCTGGAAGAGAAACCTATCATCCTGCCTCCGGAGCACCTCCTTAAGAGAGGAGATAGTGAAGCTGTGGCTTATTCGTTTTACCACGCTGCTCACTGGAAAGAAGTTCCTGGTTCCATCAAATTTCTGGAGTGCTTCTGGAAGGACACATTCAAGCTCATCCCGTTCCCGTTAGAAAAAGGGAAACTTTTTCACCCGTACACAAGTGGAACAGAGGAAACTGACCGGGAACTGTTGCCACTGTTTCATGATGTCTCAGTCTACCCCAAAAAGGAACTCCCGTTTTTCCTGGTTTTCACAGCAGGACTGTGTCTCTTCACCTTATCTCTAGCCCTGCTCACACATTTCTACCCCATATTCATGGGAGAACTGGCTAGAATAGCTCTGGAGTACTTTGCTACTCCCTTCGCGATGATCGCAGAACATTTGCAGGCTTTATTGCCGCAACAAGTGTGGAACTTGTTAACTAGGGCTTGACATGGCTTATTTTGAGTGTGGTTTTAGTTATGGGCATTTGTTTCTGTGTGTCTGTGTAGATCGTGAGGTGATACGGGGATGAGATTTGTTGCCTGCAACGCGACGTTTTATTTATTATATTTTGCTTGCTGGATTTAACATTGCTGTTGGTATCTGCTATTTATTTTAAACCATTAGATGACAATATAATTTCAGATTAATATGTGTTGACAAGTATTTTATTATGTCCATTGCTCGGTATAAGAGAAAGAATAGGCAGAAATAAGAATCGCAAGTTTATTGTTATACAATTCAGTAGTGTTATCTATAACGCTCTAGAAATTGTCTATTCCTTATAGATGATATTGCAGCTTGCAATGTTGACGCTAAATAGTTTCGCATATTAAATGTTTTAGTACAGCAATAGGTGTATCATGAGTTGCTGGAATTTGAAATTACTCACTGGCTCACCTCTTGTGTTGGGAAAGTGCTTCCTTTTTGATACTCGATACTAGTATATATATATAAGTCAATGATTTAGCTACAGCGCAGACTATCATCATGTTTCATGTCTACACTCTACACTCCACTCTCCACATCTTAAGAAAGCTACTTAAATCCGATATCATTAGACGCTCTTGTAACGCTAGATGGACACAAAATTAACAGAAAATTTCCACTTTAATTCAAATCACCACTTCAATCATACTTCAAATATCAATAACGTCCTGAATTCTGGCTAGCAGGAAATATGTAAATACTGCGGTGAGAAGAAAACATAGACAGAAATGCACAAGGGATCCCAGGACCTAAACAACCGGAAAGGAATCATCGCCTTTCAAGCGGAGTTGAGGAAGGAACTTAAAGATGGGGACGGACACGCTTTTGGTCAGAAAGCCAGCATCTACAAGCAGACAATACAGGATATTGACTCTGTGAGTAGCAGTACAGACTTGGAACTTAACTAGTTCAGAGTTTTTTAAGTTCTGTGGAAATGTGGTATAAAATCATTACAAAACTTACTCCTTATTTAAAATCACCCCGCAATACCCCCTTGTCCGTAACACCTCTACATACACAGAACTGAACATTACCCCTTCCAGACTCTGAAGAATGACAGGAAGCACATGAAGGAGACGCTGGGAGCTCTTACTGACATGTTGAAGGCAGCTAACACGTACATTGAGGCAGACAAATGTTTCGCCGATCACTTGGAGAACATGGGGACTAACTCTCTGAAAACCGGCTCTCAACATCCGACTATTGGTAAGTTCAACATCCGACTATTGGTAAGTTCAACATCCGACTATTGGTGAGTTCAACATCCGACTATTGGTAAATTCAACATCCGACTATTGGTAAGTTCAACATCCGACTATTGGTAAGTTCAACATCCGACTATTTGTAAGTTCAACATCCGACTATTGGTAAGTT
>JH153723.1:151048-164467 GCA_000226015.1 Mnemiopsis leidyi | reverse complement strand
ATTGGTAAGTTCAACATCCGACTATTGGTAAGTTCAACATCCGACTATTGGTAAGTTCAACATCCAACTATTGGTAAGTTCAACATCCAACTATTGGTAAGTTCAACATCCGACAATTGGTAAGTTCTACATCCGACTATTGGTAAGTTCAACATCCGACTATTGGTAAGTTCAACATCCGACTATTGGTAAGTTCAACATCCAACTATTGGTAAGTTCAACATCCAACTATTGGTAAGTTCAACATCCAACTATTGGTAAGTTCAACATCCAACTATTGGTAAGTTCAACATCCGACTATTGGTAAGTTCAACATCCGACTATTAGTAAGTTCTCTGATTATGTAAAAAGTTTTGTTGGATCCTGCAATAAAGTTATGTTGAGACGTCATGTATGGCAGGTAATAACTGGAATAAACGGAACCAATATACGGAATATGTAGATCGGGTGGTGTTATTAGAGGTTTCTTGAAGCGACACGTGCAATATCACGTGGCACGTGTTTTGTCACGTGTAACGTGACACATGACACGAATACAACCGCCACGTGTGCACTGTCGTCTTGTGACTTTTTTGATAGCACATTTAAAGATTTAGTTGGATTTTGTGCTGAGGGCAAGCACAGTTTTAATTGTTGTCATCAATTTAAGATTAGTTCCTAAATCCAACATTTAATAGCTCAGTAAACAGTAAACATTATTCCAATATGTACTATGTACTATGTACTATGTACTATGTACTACGTACTATGTACTATGTACTATGTACTATGTAGGTCTAATTAAACTGTACTAACTGCTCCGTATCTTGTTGAAAAACAACACAGGTTGTGATATCTTAACTTAACTTGGCATCGTGCCAGATCTATTAACTGTTTACTCTTACTAGATATATCTCACAACATTACTACATGTACATACCTGTACAAGCATATTATATAGTATATAGATGACATGATATATCAGTATGTCGCGACATATTTGCTTCCTAAGATTATAAAACAGTTTGAGATGTTTGTTCTACACAGTACACATGCACTGTCAACCTGATAATTGTAAGCGCTCTTCACATGCAGCGAGGAGAAATTATTGAAATTTTTTATTGGGCGCACAATGTGAATTCATCGTTTTACTTACCACAAAACACACAAAACTACATTTTTTTCGCATGATGTTGATGTAAACTCTCTGATGTCGATGAAATGTCTAGTCTAAATTATAATCTGAAATGTATTATTTCAGGTAACGCGTTGATTAAAGTGTCGCTATTGTTTAAAGACGTTTCTTCGCTCATGAAGATAAAGGTACATAAAATTGATAGAGTAGTGACTAATTAATGGTTTCTAATAGAGAAATGAACTGATGAGATGAATTGAGATTGATGAGATGAATTGATTGCGATGGAATGTGCTAATTGGAAATGGGTAGATCAGTATGCAGCCACTATATTTACATTTATCTCAATAACATTTTGACTTCATACATCATCTAGAGTATATAACCAACAAAAAGTTCGCTTTATTCCTCTTCTTTTTGTTTTTTCTCATTGCATGTTGAATTTCAGATCAAGTCAATCAACGAGTCCTTAATTGGACCTCTGAAAACCTTCATTGAACTTGGCGCTCAAAAGGTATTACATAATACTTCTTCATTTCAGTCCACATTTTACATTACAGACCTTTTGATATTATCTTATATGTGAATGTTCGATTTAAGATAGCTGAATAAAGTTGGTCGCCTCTGATCTCTTGAATCTGCAGAACTGAAGTTTCGAAACAAATTTTCAGCAACTTTAATTATAATTTCCCATTTAACCAATATAGTCTTAAAGAAACAGCATGATTCATGTGTAAACCTATTATAGACCATGTTACCTTGTATATCATAAAGTTTTAACTGCCCTGTTAAAACTTAGCAGCAACGTTCGGTAATGTCCGCAAATAAACAGCAGTAACGTTCGGTAATGTCCGCAAATAAACAGCAGTAACGTTCGGTAATGTCCGCAAATAAACAGCAGTTATGTTCGGTAATGTCCGCAAATAAACAGGCTACACGTGTACCTGACAAGAAGAATGTACTTGTAAATTTACAGGAGTCTGAAATCTGGAGTCAAACTGATGTTACGTGTTACTAACTAGTAGCCACACCTCTGCACTATACACTGTACAGTGTACTACAGTATAATACTGCACTTGTTACCATGACAACAAGCACGTTACCATGACAACACACACGTTACCATGACAACACACACGTTACCATGACAACACGTGCACGTTACCATGACAACACACACGTTTCCATGACAACACACATGTTACCATGACAACACACACGTTACCATGACAACACACACGTTACCATGACAACACACGTTACCGGTTACCATGACAACACACATGTTACCATGACAACACACACGTTACCGGTTACGATAACAACACACACGTTACCATAACAGCACACTCTCTCATACACGCACTGAAAGCTCCACAAGAATTGTCGCACCACACTGACATTTCTCCCGTTTTAATAAGACTGAAATGATATATGCTCACTGCTGCTTTATCGCGTACACGTACACAGAATTACATACACTTACAGAATGTTGATTCCAATGTGTTCATTTCAATTAACCTCATGTATTTGACACAAAACTACACACAATTATACACAACAACACGTGCAACTACACGCAACTACACACTACTGTAATGTACTACTGTAACACTACGTACTGTAACACTACATGGCACTGTCTTAACACAGGGCGCTCCTACTGCCGACCAAACCTCGAATCTGTCAATTGTAGAGCTTCTCAATGTTACATCCTGTAACTTCGCCTGTCAAATATCCACTACACATGTTCTTGATCTAGTAACTATAACATGGCGTGTTGTCATGGTAACGTGTATCTCGACTGATATTCTCTACTTTTACAGGATCTTCGAGAATCGTTCGAGAAGACTTGGAAGAATTACGATGCAGTCATGTAAGTTATACCACGTCTGCTTAAAGTGGGATCACCATTAGCTATTGCCAAGTATAATTGCTGTGTAAAAGGGATTTTCACTAGATACATAGCCATAGTTTTGATTATTTCAAGTAGGAATTCACATCTTAAACAAAAGTAATTCCCTTTAAATTTAACCCCTTGGCCCTTACTCTTAATAGAACATTCCTACAATCAGTCCCACACTCATTGAAGAATATTATCACTAAAAGTACTGGGAATTTCACGCGTTTTAGCTTATGTTAGAGATTCTTTGTGGCTGTCGTGGATTTTCAGACAAGATGTTAAGATCATAAAGTTTGCGATTTTCACGACTTTAACTTTAACAAGTTAACAAACCTTCAGATTTCCACATTTGGAATCCTTCCCTAAATCCCCCACCGGATTGAAACAACAGTAATTAATACGAAAAACTGTGTTAAATCACACACTTCAATCCTTAACTGTGTCCGTCTCTATGTCGTCATGTTCCGTGCGTCATTTGTTCATTTTATTCACTTCGTAAAATCTGCTTGTAGATTGTCCCATGGTATGTATTTCCACAATTTCCTTTTTAAGCGGTTCGTCTCCCCGATATACCTGACTTGTGGCACTGCAATGCTAGAAACTTGGTAACTGAGTCTCTGTCCGCTGTTGCCAAGTTTTCAGGTCCCATGTTTAACTATCTGAGTTTCACTTTTTAGTGACCAGGTAACCTAGCAATGTAGTCTTTGTGACTGCGAGTAACTTAGTGACCAGGTAACCTAGCAACGTAGTCTTTGTGAATGTGAGTAACTTAGTGACCAGGTAACCTAGCAACATAGTTTGTATGAGTGTGAGTAACTTAGTAACCAGGTAACCTAGCAACATAGTTTGTGTGAGTGAGAGTAACTTAGTGACCAGGTAACCTAGCAACATAGTTTGTGTGAGTGTGAGTAACTTAGTAACTAAATCCCTTGTTACATGCTAGTCACTAGTAACTTATAAACACACCACGTGTATGCTAGTTACTAGTTACTTAGTAACCGTGCTAGTTACTAGTAATTTTACTAGTTACTAGTAACTCTGTGAGTAACGTGATCTGTGTGCCAGGTTGAGAAGATCCGCCAGTTCGCAATGGTATAAACTCAATGTCTATCTTATCTCTCACTCTCTCTCTTTTACTTCCAACACAGCACTTACAATACAACCCTCCTTATCTATCTCTTTAGGGCGGGATTAGTGCACTGTGACTATGTTTAGTTGTGTGAAGCGGGTGATACCTTATGTTTTCATATTGTGTTATGTCAGATACTTCATCACAGTAAACGGGAAACTTTCATTTATCTTTAGGGAAATCCTCACTTCAGACTGTGAATCATGCTCTGAAGGCCCGGCAATTGTTTAAATGAATAGCACACACTTTTTTCTGGTTGAACAAACTGACATTTCATACTTGACTTTCGTTTTTGCATCCCGAGACACCCTTATCATATTGTATTTATTTTTATCTTTCATTAGAACTCAACCGCGAACAAGCGTTACTTACAATTGCAATGTGTACCAAGTGTAACGTGCATGCGTACAACACTGTAACACACGTGTGTTAACACTGTAACGCACGTGTGTTAAAAGTGTTACGCACTTGGGTAACGATGTAACGCACGTGTGTAACGCTGTAACGCACGTGTGTAACATTTTAATGCACGTGTAACCAAAAAACGCTAGTTTCTACACGTGACCCTCACAGGTTGAAACGCTCCACCAGTTCTCAATGGTATGTTGGTAGTCATGGCTCTTCCAGCCAGTAAGTGTTCTTTCTGATCCAACTTGATCCGCCCTCCTTGCTCGTGTAATCACGTGTCTTGCAGCTCCGTCATGTGACCATATATGGCTGTGTCATGTGACCATATTTGGCAGTATGGCTGTGTTATACATGTCACTGTGAGCAGCCCGTAAAAGTGGGACCGTAATCTTTCTGGGCCCTAACTTTTATCTTCCCCGTCAAGACGCAAATTTCGTGCGGAGGAAAATCTGATTAACATGTTCGTCTTGGAATGTTTCTTGTATGTGCTATGTGACCTTTCTGTAAAGCAATCATGTTATGTAGTTATGTGTCCCTGAAATTATCTAAAGGGCATTTATCAGCACAGCATCAGAATCATTTCCAGCGTATCTGTGTTTCAAGATGATACCTGTGTCTCAGTCTGCCACGCAGTCTGTGTCACACTGTGTCTACAACCTAACACCAACTCTGTGTCAAGCCCTGTGTCACCTTGTTTTTAGAGAGCACAGAAGCCGCGTCTCTCAATATGTCAAAATGTCAGATAGGCAAGGCTGTGCGGTAACTATCGACACGATTAGTATCATTAAGTACTTTAGTTTATGGATGTTTCCATTATGTGTTACAGATATAACACATGGTTACAGTACATCTAGTAATATCTATCTACATCTATAGTAATATCTATCTACTTTGGGAAGTTGTTGAAATCAGAGCAGTTAGACAGCTATTCGACTGTCTCCTTATCTCGATAGTTAGACAAATCTTTTAATAATATCTTGTAACACGATTGTACAGTACTGAAATGTATTTCTTTATGATCAATACTCGTTTTTCTTCAAGAGAAGTTTTCCAATATACATATATAAGACCGTGTAGATCATGGATTTGTATGTAGATTTGAAATGTATAAAACTGTAAAATTTTGTTAATGTATAAACTGTAGTATAGTGTAGAGTTGATCGCAAACTAGTGTATGTATACAGCTTGCTCTATTTGTATGGCTTTGTAATTGCAATTACGTGTAATCGATGCTAAGGTTCACATTTTATGTTGCTTCTGAGGTTGACTCCTCCTTATTATTGAATAATCTGCATAATATGCAACATCTAGTTCGCCTATAACTGCCCTGTCAGAACGCTAGAGCTGTAGACCCTAGTGCTCTAAATGACCAATAAGTAGCGGCCAGGCAACTCACCACACATAAACTACAGGGCTCTGTACCCGAGATCTATTACCACCTAGAATTACCATGTAATTGCTAACCTAGAAGTGACTACTGACCACTATTTATATTCCGTGTTGTAGAAGTCACACCGTTAGTATTTCACACTGCCTTGTACGTTGCTATTGTTCCTGCAGGACCTTGACATTGAGTAAAAGCAATATATCTCTACCACTAACAAACTCGATTATTTTGAAATTTGACCCCCAAATTTTCACAGTACACAGCGGCACGTACATTGCTGCATGTTCAGTCATGTACTGTGGTATGTGGAATTATAAAGGAGCAATAGCTCATGAATGAAATTTACAGTGTGTGTCTCGGATGTCACTGAAAATACTATCTTAGATCATGTATGAAGCTATGGAATGTATACAGCATTCCTTAGTTATGAATCTTTTATGGTTGAGTGATACATCATGTATGGAATGTATAGAACATTACATAAATCTGATTGATAATGTTCAGTGTTTATACTGATACTGTTTAGTAAATTATATGAAATATACTGGCTAGTGCCCAGAAGGTCTCGTTGACAAACTACTGAGCGAGCATGTGTTTGTCAAGAGATGGTGTTAAGCTGAGTAAGGTTTACCGTAAGTACATTAGTAGTAGGTTACATTAGTGGTTACTGGGACAAAGTAGACTAGCTCCAACCACGGACCTGTGATAACGCTCGTTTACGTAGTCAGTGATAACAGATGTAACAACGTTGACGAAATGTTTGATTTAAGTGTTAAATTGCGGTACTAAAATGTGGCTGATTGCTATGTCTTGTCATCAAATTGAATATGTCGGAACTTTGTAGTTTGTAACAAACAAAATATGGAGCATATCAGTGTCATCGTATATAATATGTCCTTGCGATAGGTGATATTTAGTGAACTCTTAATTTTTGTTTACCGGACACTATTGTCTTTGTTCCAGGATCTTTGTTGACCAGGAGCTTTGTTGACCACCGAGCCTAAAGCATAGAAGATACATGCCAATTATACAATAAAAAAATAAATTTCCAATACAGAGATACATATCCAAAACAGAGATACATTTCCAATACAGAGATACATATCCAATACAGAGATACATATCCAAAACAGAGATACATATCCAGTACAGAGATACATATCCAATACAGAGATACATATCCAAAACAGAGATACATATCCAGTACAGAGATACATATCCAATGCAGTGCATGTAGGGATTACACGTACAAATGTTGCGGATCTAAAGAAATCTTACAAGATTACGTCGTTCCGCTATCCTGTCAGCAAAACCTTATCTTGTGTACATGTATCTAGCAGCACATCATACATTGTGTCATGTGTGTAACTAGCACGTGTAGTACATCTTGTACACAAGAGTACATATGTATGTACACATATGTACACATGTGTATATGTACATGTACATGTACGTGTACATGTACACATGTATGTATGTAAATATTTTAGTCCTGCAGGCCTGCAGATCAAGTATCGTATTTCCTAACTTTTAGTTACTATTCTATTTAGTTATGCAGATATACATGAAGTTTATGCATGAAGTCTAATCAACAGTGCAATATCGGTAGACGCTAGAGTTGAGATTTAGTTACTCGAAGTTATCCGTATCAATATATCCGTAGAGAGAAGGCATCTTGCTCATGAAGCTGTACGTTCTTTGAAAGTTAAAACTTGAAAAAACGCATGTTACCTTGTGTGTGTACGGTCTACAAGATTCTGTTTACAAAATGAACCGTGCATGAACATTCTCCCCTCTACCCTATATAAGAGTGTAAGTTATATCATCTGTATTCTACCAGGCAACTTCTTAGGCCTCTGTTATTTGACACCACACTCACCTGTGATATATTCAGCAGATACATCTTGATAATTGTGTCGTCATATCTGGAATGTGTAGTCACTTCGTGTGTAAATGTGTGTGTGTGGGGGCCTGGAATTTCAAGTGTAAGAAGCACTTAGTACGTTACTAATCATAAGTAAAATGTAGAAAGAGTATGCTCTGAAACAAAACCTCAGCAACAGATCTATGATTATCTTGAATGATCAACATGATAACTTCTCTCTCTCCCTCACTTGATCACAGAACTACAGACACATCCTCTCTGTGTATTCACATTGTGTTCTAATGAACTACAACCCCCACAGGAACAAGAAAACTAAACAGTCTGCAGACACACACTTAGACGGAGCTGACCCGGTATTTACTTTTTACTCCTGATTAAATCTGTTCTAATTCTTATTAAATAGTTTCTATAATACCTGGTTCTAAAATATAAATGTAGAAATATCGGCGTCTTGAAAATCTGCTAATTTTATCATGAAATACTGCATCTAACTTACAATTATTGCTTGTACTAAACTAACAATAATAATCTCGTAACCTGCAGTTTGAAGACATTAGTGAAAGTAAACGTAAAGCGAAGCACGATGTTTGTGACTTTATGATTAAGTTCAATGAGATATCCTCTAAAACTGGGGCTGACTTTGTGACACAACTAATCACACTTTATGACGAAGAAGTCACGTGAGTTATATGTCGGTTTTACTATTGAGTAAGGTAACGTGTGGTTGAAGAGCCTTGTAAGGGCCGTTGTCGCTGGCTTTTTAGGGTGTGATGGCTAGCTGATTGCTCTGATAAAAGTGTAACTGTCATTATCAACTTAATGTCTTTTTTACAGCAGTTTTACTTACTTTACTTTGATACTTTGATTTTCAAACTTCATTTTCAAAGTTTTGCCATAAATTACGTGTTTAATCAATTTTGTGGAAATTGACTAAGAGCATTTCGACTGTCACTCGATCATCCAGTCTTCGATTATAAAACACTTTGAAGTGAATGGTATTATACATCTATCACTATCTATCGCATAATGAAAATGAAAAATCAAATTGAATTCTTCATTAAGTGAAGACAAATTTCACCACACCAACTTTTATCCATATAAGTACATTAATGTTGCACAGTGCCTACCTCTCATTTATTTCACCTATTGTTTTATGACAGGTATTTTGATAAAGGGAGGAGCTGCTTGAAGAACTTAGACTCTTACATGGTCAACCTGCGCAGTGAACTTGCTAATGTTTGTAAAGTATTTAGTTATGTGAACTTGCTAATGTTAGTGAAGTATTTAGTTATGTGAACTTGCTAATGTTAGTAAAGTATTTGGTAATGTAAACTTGCTAATGTTAGTGAAGTATTTAGTTATCTGAACTTGCTAATGTTAGTGAAGTATTTAGTTATCTGAACTTGCTAATGTTAGTGAAGTATTTAGTTATTTGAACTTGCTAATGTTAGTGAAGTATTTAGTTATTTGAACTTGCTATTGTATTAAGTCATGTGTTTGTCTTTGATTTAAATCCCGGGTTACTTCGTAGTTTATTAAAGGTTAATTAACAACTTGCATTTTCATTGTAGTTGTTTCAATGATATTTTGATGTACGTGGTATGTAATAGCACGTAACATCTATGTAGATTATACTGTACTAGAACTTAGTAGTCAGTACTCAATTAAACCGGTATAATCGACCATTTGGCTAATCCCTTTCTTGCACAGTTCTACTTCTAATTACACACTTTTTAACGCTCCCATTACTAAGTAACTTACTAACTAACTGAGTTACTAAGTTACTAACTTACTATTAACACTGTGTTCTCCAGCTTCAAGCTAACCAGGAGCAAGACAAGATGGAACTTCAGGCTATCAGAGACAAGCTGAAACCTCCTAAACCTGAAACTTTGACTACAGCTATTGATCAGAGACAGGTAATTAGTGGTAATTAGTGGTAATTAGTGGTAATTAGTGGTAACTGGGTGATTAATTAGTAAAGTAATAAATTGACAGTGCAATCTTGCCGGATGTTCTCAATAAAACTAATTTGTTTGGAGCTAGTTTAGACTTTTCTCGAAACGATGAGTATCTTGGTTTAGAAACAACAGTTCTAGCTTTTGCAGAACACTCCTTAAATAGATCAACTGACAAAGTATGTGGGAAACATGAGGAATAACTAAATAGTTGTGTTAAAAGTAGCAGTTTAAATTATTAGTTAGACAGCATGCTCACACAGCACACTTGAATACATGTAACAACGCAGTACCTGTCACATAACGCATGTACTTACACACAGCACACTTGAATACATGTAACAACGCAGTACCTGTCACATAACGCATCTACTTACACACATTGATTGTTGTTGGCCCGAACAATGGCAGTCGCTGCCAAATGGAAACTTTTGTTAGACTTGAATGTGTGGTGGCACCGCGCTTTGTAACGTGCTATATGTCACGTGTATATGTCACGTGTCATAACAAGTGTGCCCCCTTTCTTCTGCCGAGGTAACAGATCAGACAACGATCTGGACTGTTTCTTAAAGAAACTCCGGCGATTGTAAAAGTTTTAAGTAAACTTTAATCTGTTTCACTCCATTTTGATGCGGTTGTGTTCGAGACAAGCCAAATTTAAAACATACGTGTAGGAACGGAATGTGTATGCTGTATTATGTATATTAGTTTGACGTTAAATTCCATTGAAGATCGTTAAACTTTTCTTTTCAGAAAGAGGAATTTAGCTTGACACAAGCGGGCGATGCAAGTTTCGGACTCAATATTCATGGCAACTTGAACAAACGAACTGAAGGGTATGAAATTTCAAAATACAAACAACTTCAGTTCACAAATTAGGGTTCAAATCGTCGCGTTTTCGTAACGCGCGGCGACATTTTGCCTTATTGAGTCAGAGCCATTCACAAATTACTAAATCCACGTACTGCCGCCTCGGCTTTATTCCGCCTCAATATGTTATCCAAGCGTATCACAAATTAGAGGTTAAACATTTTAAAACTTCATAACGACTTGTCTCTCTAGGATCCACCGCTGGCAGAAGCGTCATTGTAAAGTCGATAACTTCCATTTCTCAATCGCCCACAACCAGGTATATAACCCTTAATGACGGCACTTAAACTTTCACGGTTGAAGTTAAACCATTTCTTGGTTTCGTAATCAAATATATTGCCGAATTTGGTCAATAAATTTGATAAAGATGATTTGAAAGTGTCCCAAGTTAAATACCACGCCCGAAAAGTCACCTCCCGTTTAACACTTCAGAACAGCCCACCTACTGCCAACCTATACCTACTTACTTGCCAAGTTAAGGAAACCCCTAGCACGGCTGTCGATGGAAAAAGAAACTGTTTTCATTTGATATCTCGTAAGTTTTAACTATTGTGTTTCTCTTTCTTATGATATGGGCTGTCTTCACTTTGATACCAGTGTATGTAGACGGGATGAATAATGAACTGTAACATTAATAGCATGACACTCCCTGAATTATGGGCATATGTTCTAAATTTGTCTCACATCTACACGCGCTATTGTTAATGTTTTTAAATTACTGAACGAGAAATGCTTCAGACGATAGGACGTATCATTTCGAAGCACCAAGCGAGGTAGCCATGAGACAGTGGACTACAGTTATAAGAAATAACATTGACCAGAGTATCAAATCGGAGGTTAGTTCTCATGAGAGATCTGCTTTAGTTCCTACTTATATGTTAATGATTGTATGTTGATGATTGTCAGTTTACTGCTTGAAGAAGAACATGAAATTTCAATAACAGTTTTAACACAGAAAACACAGCAGCTCAGGCAGTTGCAGAACTGTAGTAAGTTATTCCCACACTCTTACACACTATATCTCAGGTGGGCGACCTTACTGCACACACTAAGGTAGACACCAACAGTGACGACTACAAACTTAGAGAGTTCGTAAAGAGGATCATACACAAGATAAAAACTACTCCTGGCAACGACAGATGTGTGGATTGTGGTAGACCAGGTAACGTACTTCATAATCACGTGATAAGTTTGTATATAGTACACTGTACATTTCATTGTACATGACATAGTGTATAGTTTTTGCATTGTACAGTGTACTATATAGTTTATAATGAATGTGTACGTTTCAGTCCTAACTAAAAGTTAGATCTAAAAGTTAGATCTAAAAGTTAGATCTAAAAGTTAGATCTCTACATCTGATCGTCCCAAGGACCAGCTCCACCACTAAATACCTGTTTCTATCACGTGCTATACTAACTCTTGTTTCAGACCCGACTTGGTTTGCAGTGAATCTGGGAGTGTTAGTTTGTATTCACTGTTCCGGGGCACACAGAAAGTTGGGAGTTCACAACTCTAGAATCAGATCTCTAGATCTTGATAACCCTGTCACTGCTGAGCTACTGGTTCGTTGTTGAAAAGCGATCTGTTTCTCCTCAGCTCTGTCTGTATCCAAGTCATACGACTGTTTATAACGCTCATCTGATACTCAGTATTGATCACTTACCGCTACTGAATAATAAATCCCACAGTTATTTAAGTTGATCTGCCAGATTGGTATGTTTATCGGTAACAACCAACAACTTGGGAATACTACCTTAGTACATTACAATTCTACAATTGTCAGTTTGTTGTTATAAACATTAACAACTACATTCTACAGTTACTGTACAAGATCGGTAACCAGATGTATAACGACGTGTTTAAAGCAACAGCACGACCCAGCGATAACATATCCCACGACACTAACTCAATGTTAGTCTAAAATTGTCCGTATTCCGTTTAACTGGCACTATCACTCTGAATTCAAATATCTGTATTCCGTTAAACTGGCACTAACACCCTGAATGCATATATATCTGTAATCCGTTCAACTGACATTTAACTGAAATTTAGTCTAGATTCTAGAAATTTCTGTATTCCGTTTAATTGGCACTAACACCTGATTGTGGAAATGCCTGTTTTCCGTTTATCTGACATTAAAATCCTGAATCACTGAATGGTAATATTTGTATTCCGATTAACTGGCACTAACACCTAGAATATAGCGTAACTCTGAGCGGGCAATCTGCGATACAATCAAATATCTTCCTGTGATCTAAGTGCTATAGTATTTTGTGTTATTTACAACCACACGACTTGGCAGAATTCCAATATTCAATCTCACATTTTCACCGTTTTCCTTAATTCAGAGAGGAGAGACACGCCCATATACGATCAAAACACGAAGATAAAAAGTACATAAAACGGTTGTGTGCCAACGCTGAAGAAATGGGACAGGTATAATTCTACAGAAGCTTTCTTGTGTCAGACCACAAACCCGACATAACTTTTACTGATATGATTTTTTTCTCCCATATTATATATTCAGTCTTATGATATGCTAGCAGCTTTATTAGCTTTGAAAGCTGGACTAGATCACACAAATTAAGTATCAGGTGCTACAGCCTACACAAGTACTTAAACACACACATACACACACAGACACACAGACAGACAGACACACTCACACACACACACACACACACACACACACACACAACACACACACACACACACACACACACACACACACACACACACACACACACACACACACACACACA
>JH153723.1:130303-151038 GCA_000226015.1 Mnemiopsis leidyi | reverse complement strand
ACACACACACACACACACACACACACACACACACACACACACACACACACACACACACACACACACACACACACACACACACACACACACACACACANACCACACACACACACACACACACACACACACACACACACACACACACACACTACACACTACACTACACACACACTACACACACACACACACCACACTACACACACACGACACACACACACACACACACACACACACACACACACACACACACACACACACACACACACACACACACACACTCAAACAAGTACTTAAACACACACACAATATTAGGTGCTACACAAGTGTGTGGAAAGTAAGGACATACGGGGCTTGTTACAAGTATTCGGCGAGGGAGTAAAACTCGGGTCTCCAATACCCAACTCTCTCTACGAGGAAACTGCTCTTCACATAGGTACTGACGGTTGTTTGGTAGCCGCTGACCGTTTTTTATTCATCGTGTTAATCACCTGGCTTATTTATTTCTCAGATAATAAAAAATGCAAATTGATCAATAATGATATTTTGAGTGAGTTTCAGTTTGATTTCAAGTAACTATTGTATTGTAAATTGCTAGAAACATTACATGTTATACATGTATATTCCAACAGTTCTACTTACTTACCCTGATATCCCCACTCAGCTGTGACAAAGGAAGACGAAACGTCCCTCCACATAGTAGACTTCCTTGCACAGAACTGTCAGGGTGACGACATAGACAAGCAGGACACTGACGGCAAAACAGGTGAGATTTTACACTGGTTATCATGACAACCACACTGGTTACCATAACACACTGGTTACCATGACAGCCACACTGGTTACCATGACAGCCACACTGGTTACCATGACAACCACACTGGTTATTATAACAACTACACTGGTTATGGAACTAGCTATGTTGGCCAAATACAACCCCCGTCATATAGAACTAACTCCCCCCCCAACTGATATCTTAAGCTTTACCTGATCTACCTGAAGCAAGCTGTAAATGCATAGTTTCTATCTCAATCTTATCTTAAAAACGGAATGTCTCTTTGCCCTGTTTATTCCAATTTAGATTGTCTACCTCGACCGTTCAACACACTTCCTAACGGCCGTATAATTGCAGCTTTACACTTCGCGGTGATTAACAACAAGCCGCAGTCGATAAAGATCCTACTGAGGGGTAACGCTAACCCGAGAATAAAAGACAACGCCGGAGAGTCACCTCTAGACCTCGTTAAAGAAGATCAGGTATGATTTATACGGTCATTTTTGGGAGGGATCGCAGCTCATTTAAACATCATTTTCAGGTGATAGAAATGATTTGTGACCTCTCCCCAAAATACCTCTTTTCTTTATAGTAGGAATATTTCATCTCTTTTAGCTCTTGCATCAAATGAGTTTCTTTAACCGGCCCTTAGTTAAGTTAGTTATACATTATTACATGTACTTTGCCTGTTACACTAAAAACAAAGTGCTAACTGTTTTCTATTGGAAACATAAGTCTGAGTAAGAGCTCTCCTTTTTGGGAATTTCGAGCCAATTTTTTTAATGACCGTTCGTAGAAGTACTAAGTTCCTATAGTTACTCTCCAAGCAGAGTTCAGAACTAGATATCTTAGTCAAGGTCTCCGTTTCATCTCTATATTTTGAATCGGTCTAGAGTTCACTAGACTCACTGAAGTTGCAGACTCCAGGTCACCCAGACTTTATTACGCTATCTGGTTTTATTGTAGTTTCTAAGTATAGTACCGAGTTGGTCATGTCACGCACAAGACATTCCAAATCATACCTGTTTGTGGTTCAGGTACTATTATTGTCCATGAAGCATACTTTTCTTCGCCAACAGAATAATTAATTTCCCTCAACTCGACCTCAAGGCCTTCTTCCTTACGTATGATGTAGTTGTTTTCATAATTACACGCTTCGAACGATACTCTGCCAGCACCTGAGTATTTAAAAGTTTGATTTAGGGTAATTATGCTACAATTGACGAAGAATAGATATGTAGTTCTTAGAATGTAAAAAATTCAATTAGTAAAATGGTACTATTATTTGACATTTATAAATAACTGTTTACAAACTCGGAATAGCAAGAAAAGCAACGTCCGTGTCTGGTCAATACACAGACAAACTACTCCTCAAATAATCTCTTCCACTTCTTTCTCTTCCTTGCGACATTTGACATATCATTACATTTAAAAGCACGAGGGTGGCCGACGTCCTGCCCCAGAACATCGTGCCCCAGAGCACTTTAACCCAGAGATTTAGCCCCAGTGATGTCCTGCTCCACAACAGACAACTTCGTTTGGGTTAGGGTTACGGTTTTGGTTAGGGTCGCCGGGGCCAAATATGTTGGAAAAAATGTTCTGGGGCACGATGTTCTGGGGCAGGACGACGGGAACCAAGCACGAGAGTCCCTATTTATACTTGTATGATTGGAGCTTCCCCATACTTCCTTGGTAGTTCCTTATTCTTCAACTGATCATACTTACTTGTACTCTTAGCATCTTCTTCTTTAAAGCTCCCATCTTGCATCAGTTTTGAATCCTGTACATCCTGTGTATATGACACTGTTCGAAGTACGAAGTAAGAATGTCGTAGATAGACGTCCTGACCATGCAGCTTAAAGGAGATCGAGCCTGGACAAGACTGCCACAAACCGTCTACTATGTCAAACCTAAAGGGGGGGGGGTCAGCCCAAAATTCAATTCCCCTATGAATCTCCAAAACTTACATTGACCTTCATCCATTTTTTGCCGCGAGAGAAAATAGATTTACTTTTAATGGTCGTTGAGACTTGATAATGAACTCAGACTCACCGCAAAGGCCACTTACATACGAGTATTATCAATTCAGCATTTGCATGGAAAGTGTGGTAATATAAATCTGATATCTTTTACTAAATTGCTTTTTATATAATAAATTTTACTTGTTTTGTTGTTATCCTCTTCATGTTAATCACCTGTCCTAACATACCTTGTTGCCAAAGTCTTGTCTGTCGTACAAGTTACAGTTTCTCCAATCTCGCCTACTTTGATGTAACCCACATCAGGGACTTGGTTTAATATCAACGCGTTTGTTCTTTCTCCTGGAAATTTGAATGTTGTGTTTCTACGTTTCTACGTATCTACGTATCTACTTAGCATTGTATCAAGGAAGTTCTAGGTAAACTCTACAGAGCTGTTACAGTGTTCCTCAGTTGGTGGTAGTGCATATAAACAAGCTTATATTCGTGTTGGTCAGAAGAAACCAAATAATAGACCCGCAAAAGTGTCATTGGATTTGTATTCCGATTCAAGAAGCTTCTGTTTTAACTTTAGGATTATGTCATAATTGTACATGTTTACGCTGTAAACGAAGCTTTATGATATGACTAATGCATCTAAACAGGTTATGCTACCTACTTTCAACAAATTACACAGTATTTTCCGTAGTGCAGATTTAAACTATTTTTTCCTTGCCTTGGCTCAACATTTAACCTGTAACGTTTGTAAAGATAATCTATATTCTCGATACCTGAGGTAGTTGTGTAAAACAGTGCCATCAAGAGTGAGATACCCAACTTGACAAGAATCATGTCTGCTTTGTAACTGTTTGGGATTTTTTGTAAATGTACATTACGATGATCTTTGCTTCAAACGTAAAAATCGAACACAAGACTGCAAACTCGATGTTTAACACATGCTACAATTTTTGTGACCTTGTGCCCAAGCCTCGGATTATCATAAAACAAGTTTTTTGCCCTCCCTTATTGAAATTAACAATAACAACAAACTATACTTTATAGTAGGGGTGGTGTAGTGGTTACATTTACGCCTCCTATGCGGCAGACCGGGGTTCGATCCCCGGCTGTGGCAAGTCGGCTAGTCACCAGACTGTGTCTGGTACAGCTTCGGCTGGAAATGCCCCATCCCTGGCTCGTAAGGTTAACCCCCTTACAGCTAGTATAGTGCCTCGGTACGGAGTGGCTCAGGGTTACAGAAAAGGAGATGAGCACCTCAGGCCATCCCGTGTAAGGGAGTGACCTAAATTTGCATTTGCATTTGCATTGCATACTTTATAGTTTTACGTTGCACCAAAAGAAAACTAAGTTAAGACTTAAGTACAAGCAAACAACGCATCTGATGACTATGAACATTACTCAGAATGCCGAAAAGAGTTTAAAACGGTTCTTAATGAAAAATGAGGCTGTATGTAAGGCTGGTAGTTCTCGAGTCCCAGAGACTGTGAATTATGGGTTAAGATTTAGAAATAACCATATTGGTCAGAGTGAGCTATTCAATGAATGTTTCTGTGATCAATTCTCAGCTGCTTCCAGCTATGACATTGACATAGATTTTAGCAATGATTCTAGCTTTAATGTAGATTTCAATTTTTGAAAAGGAAGAAAATCTTTGAAAGGAGGTAAAACCTAACAAAGCTGCAGGTCCCGATGGGGTCCATGGAAAAATTCTGGAAAACTGTGCTGCTAGTATTGCCTATCCCTTGAGCATCATCTTTAGAGTGTCTTACAACAGTGGTATGATTCCCAAAGAGTGGAAACTTGCCAATGTTGTACCAGTCCACAAAAAGGAAAGCAAGACTTCAGTAAAAAACTACCGGCCAATTTCTTTATCAAGTTTAGGAATGAACATTTTTAAGAAAATAGAACGAGATGAGCTTGGGAATAACCAACATGGATTCTTGCCTAGCAAATCCTGTACAACACAGCTCATTCATTTAACTGACAATGTTTCCCAAGCCATGAACCAATCATTGAGAACAGATATTGTATACTTTGATTTTGCAAGGGCCTTTGATACAGTAAATCATGACATAATACTTAAAAACTTAAACATAGGCACAATGCTCAAATTCATGATAAGCTACCTTCAAGACCGTAAGCAATATATCCTAATTGCTGGATAAAAACGAAAAATGCACGTGTAAGATTAGGTGTGCCACAGGGACCTATCTTGGGGCCCCTCTTATTTGTCCTTTTATCAATGACAGGTCACAATGATGTAGAATATCTAATGAGATTGAGGGATCTGGACGTCTTTCCTCTTGGAGAACGGTTCTTTATCTCTGATCTCATTCTTTTCTCCCACATCTTTGAACATGGAAATGCATGTTTAAAGCTGCCAAGCTACATAAAGCATCTGTCCTATAATAAGCGGTCAAGGTTACGACCCAAAATCATACTTACACAAAATATAGGAGGTGAAAACTGTTGTGATCTAAATCGACTGAGGCAATCGAGAAATAATTCTCATTCCCTCAAATCAGAAATTAAGGCATAAAGCCAAACATTCAAAGTGAGTTTCTATTTTCATACAGCCAACATCGTGATATCAGCTGCCAAGTATCTTAAATCGCTGTCACGTGGCGAACGTTCCTGCCAATGAAAATCTTGTATTCAGCAGCACGTGGTTGTTAGGATAGTTTTATCCGTGACCGATTAATTTATTATCTCTAAGCGTGGAATCTACAGCTCTACCTGCTCCCAGCTGTACTCACATTAACGTCTAACGGTACTCACAAGATCTCTCTTGAGCTTAAACGCAGAATGTTAGATTATCTAAACCAAGAGGTAGATAAACCTAACACTCGTTAAAGATAGCCATGATCGCTAGAATCTCCGCTTAGCCCAATAAAAGCAACAAGGCAAACTGTTATGATATAATACGTGTTATTTTGAAAACATGCTGTTTTCTAATGAGATTTGTCGGACAACTAGAACGCTGCAGACCTCGTGAGTTTGCCGACAACTGGAAACTTTGATATCTAGGAACCTATGGGAATCAGTCGCGCTACCCAATCAGTCTCAGGGGGTCACATCACATAGTATTGTTAGTGACGTATCTGTAAAATGTGAGCCAATATAAATATCCCACGCCAAGGATCACTTGGGTTGGTGTAAGATGAGGTACATTCTGCAGTGTGAAACGATGGCATGGTAAGTGCATGTGGGCTGTGGCGTGGTAGGTGTGTCGATCAGCCGTTAATGAACGGGTCCTCAAGGTTTATATACCTAGCTATGAACCAGAAAAATATTGCATTCAATTCAGAACCTTCGATGATTGAGTTAATTACTTCAAGAATACCTATTTGGGCCCAGTAACTTCTGATAACAAGGTTCTATTGTAGTTCTGTAATCACTATTCCAGGATTCTCAATGACACCTGATATCCTGGAGATTTCCAATTGTCGGTGAAACGTCGTTATCAGAAAATTCTCACGCCGACATGCTTAAACTAGTTTCAAAATCTAAACTTGACAGGTTCCCAGTTGTCTGACAGCCAGAGAGGTCCAAGGAGACTTAGTGAGCTTACTTTAAACGAACGAAAAGTGAGAGCGTTAGATTTATTGTGATCGTGCCAACATCGTGATATCAGCTGCCAGGTATCTTAAATCGCTGTCACGTGGCGAACGTTCCTGCCAATGACAATCTTGTTTTAAGCAGCACGTGGTTGTGAGGATGGTTTATCCGTGACCGATTAATTTATTATCTCTAAGCGTGGAATCTTCAGCTCTAGCTGCTCCAAGCTGTGCTCACATTAACGGCTTAATCGTACTCACAAGATCTCTCTTGAGCTTAAACACCGAATGTTAGATTATCTAAACCAAGAGGTAGATAAATCTAACACACGTTAAAGATAGCCATTATCGCTAGAATCTCCGCTTAGCCCAATAAAAGCAACAATACAAACTGTTAGTATCTCCGCTATCACGTTATAAAACGATTTGTGACCTCTCCGCAAAATGTTTGTTTGAATGAACGTTCGTAGAAGTTGAAAAAGTACTAAGTTCCTATGGAACTAGATATCTGAGTCAAGGTCTCTTTTTCATCTCTATATTTTGAATCCGTCTAGAGTTCACTAGACTCACTGAAGTTGCAGACTCCAGGTCACCCATATATTATCTGGTTTTATTGTAGTTTCTGAGTATTGCACCGAGTTGGTCATGTCACGCCCAAGACATTCCAAATCATACCTGTTTGTGGTTCACGTACTATTATTGTCCATGAAGCATACATTTCGTCACCAACAGAATAATTAATTTCCCTCAACTCGACTTGAAGGCCTTCTTCCTTACGTATGATGTAGTTGTTTTCATGATTACATGCTTCGAACGATACTTTGCCAGCAACTGAGTATTTAAAGTTTGATTTAGGGTAATTATGCTACATTTGACGAAGAATAGAGATATATATGTCATTTATGTCAAATAACCGTGTTTAGTCATTGACTACTGATATATATATTAGCATTGATTAGTTCTTAAAATGTAATTAGGAAATTGGTACTATTATTTGACATATCATTACATTTAAAAGCACGAGAGTCCCTATTTGTACTTGTAAAGCGGTTTTTACGAATGCTGAACCCTCTTAAGTCTAAACCATTATTCAAACGTTTGGGCTGCGATCGTCTCTAGTTTGGTTCTCAAAATGTACGATTAGAGCTTCCCCATACTTCCTTGTTAGTTCCTTATTCTTTAACTAATCTTACTTACTTGTACTCTTAGCATCTTCTACTTTAAAGCTCGCATCTTGCATCATCAGTAGTTCATTCTGCGCATCCTGTACATATGACACTGTTCGAAATATGTTGTTTTTATGTCGTAGATAGACTTCCTGACCATGCAGCTTAAAGGAGATGGAATCTGAACAAGACTGCCACAAACCGTCTACTATGTCAAACCTAAAGGGGGGGGGGGGGGGGGGGGTCGAGCCCAAAAGAGTAAATCCCACAATGAATCTCCAAAATTTACATTGACCTTCATCCATTTTTTTGCCGCAAGAGAAACGAGATTTACATAATGGTCGTTGAGACTTGATAACGAACTTAGACTCACCGCAAAGGCCACTTACATACGAGTATTATCGATTTAGCCTTTGCATGGAAAGTGTGGTGAAATAACTCTCTTCTTTTTTTACTAAATTGCTTTTTGTATAATAATTACTTAAAAAGATATAATGTTTTGTTTTCCTCTTCATGTTAATCACCTGTCCAAACATACCTTGTTGCCAAAGTCTTGTCTATAGTACAAGTTACATTTTCTCCAATCTCGCCTACTTTGATGTAACCCACATCGGAGACTTGGTTTCTTATCAACACGTTTGTTCTTTCTCCTGGAAATATGAGGATAATTCGTTGTGCATCAAAACTTAATGTTCATCACCGGACCTTTGATGTAAAAATTTTAATTGTACTAATTATAGCTCTAAATGCTGGTGTTATACTCTATACAGTAAATTTGAATTTTATTTAAACTTGTTAGATTATGGTTATCATGCGTTTTTATGATAATCATTTAAAGATGGATCAACAAGATAATTAACGTTTGTAAAGAAAACCGCGTTTTCAGTACCTGAGGTAGATTTGTAAAACAGCACCATCAGGAGTGAAATACCCAACTTGACAGGAAACATGCCCGCTTTGTAGCTGGTTGAGATTTCTTTTTTTAAAAGTCTGCATAACATTCGTCATTTTTAGTTTCAATACACTGACTTAAAAAGAAAAATTGAACAAGTATTGCACAATCTATTGTTTGGTCCAAGAAAGACGTCATCCACGTGTATACACGTATACACTTAAAGAAAACTCAATAGTTCTGTGGTAATCTGGGTCGTATTCAGCTTTTTATCTTAGATTTGTCACTACATTCAGACCACGCTTAGGACAATGTATCGAACAAATGTAACAAACTGAGCACCAGTGCCCTGAACACGTGGTCAATATTGGAAACCGAAGAAATGTTTGATAAAGATACATCCGCCTAAGCCGACCTACATCACGAACTAGTCAGTAAGGGGTCAAATCTGATTTATATTACAGCTATATGAGAGCTAATATAAACTACTCCGACAAACCAACTCACACTCTAACCCTATCGTTCTCATAGCTGACACACGTGCACTTTACCACTTGAAGCTTCCTGCTTGTTGTTTTCCATAGTAGTAGTCATTCTCTTCAGTTCCCTTGGAAACCCCAGAAAACACAGATATAACTAGACACGTGGAAATATAGAGGGTTGAGTGGGGTAGTTAGATCTGCACGTGCAGGAGACTCTCAGAGCGCGTGGTTGAAAGTGTACACGTGCACTTAACTAGAGGTATTAGCTGCTCGGACTCAAGATAGGTTATACTGGAGCATTAAAATCCACTAATAACTTTAAATTTTTTCTTTGGTAAAACAAGTGATCTGACTACCAAGGAACAATTGAGAAAAACGTTTATTTAAGTTTACAGTACTAGTAGTTAGATGTTCTTATTTACAACTAATGAAGCTGCCCATGCCAGTTCTTACTCTTAGTACGGATACGCTGTTTTAACAGCCGCAAATCGTATAAGAAGTTTGGGTGCAAATACTTTTCGTGTGTACATAATGGGTGTATACCTTACTCGGGATTATTACAGTCGGTTTATTAACGACCGGGAAAAATAAAAACCGGGAAAAATATAGCATAAAGTAAATTTAGTCCGTGTACTTAGTATTAAGCTTACCTTGTCGCCTCTCTGAGATCAGTTGTGCATGTCACATCTTTCCATGCTCCAACAACTTTTATATATCCCACGCTGTCATACTTATTCTTTATCAGTACTTCAGTCGATCTCTCTGAAAATTCATACCTTTGATGCATTTACTTTAACTATTAATTCTCAAATAAACTCGATACAACACTAACTCACATAACAGTTTTAGCCCCCATATTCCTTGAGAGCTTCAGAGTTTTAAAAAATATGGTGAGAAAATGAAGCTTTCACAATTCTTACCTGATCTTGCTATCCCAACAAGAATGCCAAGAAGTTGACTTTCGAGACCAAAATCATTGACAGGCTATGGCTACTTTTTTGTCTTTCAATCCCACTACTTGATCATTATGTTGACACTGTTAAGAAATTTGTGATTATTAAAGCATATATCTAGGAATGTTTATCTGTGCGAAAGGTCCGAATCTGTATTAGGTTAAACTCCTTTTAAAAAGAAACGTCAATTTAATCAGAATTCATGAATAAAATTTCTGTCGCGCTAAACTCCCCAAACAAACTCACGAAACTCAACAAAACTTGGCACGATCACCATGAGGATGTGCTTCGTCCTCTCATGTCGCTTTAATGATGACAATCTTATTGTTTTCCATGTCATTTTGACACAAACCTGGGAAAGTTCTCGCGCGCGAGATGTGTGTGTGTCTGTGCGTTCAGTGTTAACTGTAACTGCTACTGTTACTGTTGGAAACATGAGATTAATTGAGAGTAGTGGAGTGTGGACTCGGTTCCTGAGCACTGTATATCTAGCGTGTCTAGTGCTACGAATTATTTACTTAAATAACCGGTCCCTCTATGCTCATTTACTCATTTAAGCATTCAGTTATATGCAAAATAGCAATTAAAAAAATTGGGGAATATTAACAAGCTAGGTAATGTAAGCCTTACGTTTTTCAAGATTGCACGAGAGAATGCAAGTCTATAATGTTTATGCGTTGCTCTTATACAATGTCCAGACAAGGATAGCCTGCACGTGACATCGAAGGATAGCCTGCACGTGACATCGCGAAAATACCGAAGTTATCAACCAGATCGAAATATTTTGTGGAAGCAGATGCTCATTCTCCAGAGGTGATTTTTATCAAACTTCGCGGTAGAACACTAGCGCCAAACCTAACGCAGCATCATTTCTTTTTCATGTCCTGAGCCTTAGTCCTGCAGCAAATTAAATTTTGTAATCGTAGTGATTACTGGTCGGTCGTTAGCTAATGTTCGCAGAAATCTCAAATTTGTCTGGGAAGCTGGTCGAATCCTGACGAGGCAGCAGATTGTTTTAACGTAGGTCACTTGAACTTATGAAGAGAAAAGTATAAAATGAAAAATTCGTTATAGGAGTATATATGGGGAACAAGAACGTGTTACTAGAAACAGTATTACAGAAAATGTTTACGAAAAACGCAAACCTGTTGTGAGAAAAAATGCCAAGAAATAAGAATATTTGTCTAATCGTAAAGATAACATCTACTGAAAATAAAACATATTGACACAAATTATGATTACTTTTACAACATTTTTATGACTTGGCAGTTTGCCAGAACCACCCACCCGCGCAAGAACCACCCGCCAGTCTTGGTATAATCCATCGATAGCAATTGCCAGGTTACTGGTTCAAATCAAAAGTAAGCCGACACAAAATATTGCCCCTAGAGTTTAGTTTAAAAATTCTCTTCCCGAGTACAGCAAGAGTTCTCTCAACGCCAAATAAATGTTAACTGTTATAAATTTGTTAACTGTTATAAATAGACATAATCCTGATAGTTTGACTGACCGTGGTAAACGCACGGAAGTTCGACACGCACGGAAGTTCGACAGTCAAAGTTCGACTGACTGTGCTCCTGTCAAACTTTCGTGCGTGTCGAACTTCCGTGCGTGTCGAACTTCAGTGTGGGAATCTGACTGACTAGCTGAGACACGAAATTGACTAACATTTTACGAACTTTCACATTTCTTGCTGCAATTCATTTCTTTTTGCAATTCATCTCAACCTAAACTCATTATAAATACACAAAATTTTGCGACAAACTGCTGCCGCTCTAAAGTTCATTTAGCGACACAGATTTTATGATATAACATGTCGCAGTATGAGTTTGTCGTCATTTTGTCTCAAATTTCAAACGCCATTTCTCTAAATGTAATGCTTCTACCTTTCACTACCGAGAACTAAGGCAGGGCAAATAATTTTTGAGAAATGAGGTGTTTAATCTTCAACGATTTAAGAGATTTCCCCACGAAAACTGTTCTCTATAAGAGGTTGGATTTGACAATCAAAACTGGGCGGGGTTTCCGCTCTGCGCTGCTCTAGCGCCTGGAGAAGGAGAATTGGTAGTGGTTATGATATCTTTGTTAATAACGCTTGACAGTTCTACATTGCCAACATTTACCCTAACATGTCCCAATAGTTTACACGATATTACCAAAATCCCGTCCAAAAGATATGTTATTATTTCCGAAAACTAAAAAGATTGATAATAAAATTAAAGCCTGTATACAACAACGTTTTTATATCTAGGTTTACCTATGCCTAGAATTCGTATCAGTTTCCAGGTGGCATGCCTGTATGTTTATCAGCTACTGCAGTTGCCTTCAGTAGTATTTTTTTTTACATCGCTGTCCCACGTGATGGATAGACCCAGGAGCTTGCACGACGCGAACGAATAGTACAAACCTTCTGAAATATTGATATACTTTCACAGGTATACACACCTTCTGAAATATTGATATACTTTCACAGGTATACAAACTTTCTAAAATTTTTTGAATCATTTTCACGGGTGAAAGACACTGCGGCGGTGAAAACTAGGAAAATCTTTCCAGAAAAGGGTGGACGCTACGGTGAGTTTCAGGTAACTCCAACATAGCATCCACCCCTTATGTAGTGTCTGTAGTGTCCTAACGCCCTCAGTAGTGTCTGCAGCCGTAGCGACTAAAAAAACAATTGTTGAAAACAAAATGTCACAATAATCAGTTTTGTATTAATTTTATCTTAAACATTTTATATGAAAAATTGGAAAAGGGAGGATAAATATCATGTAAGATCACCATACAGATGCATTTACCAGTACTAAAAACTGGAACTTTCTGGAAACTTGCGTCTGTCTTTGATGTTAAAGTAGATAGGTCTGCTATATCAGTTGCCATCATCTGTCCATCTAGCAGTTTATCATCCGAAACACGAATATAAACGTCTTCAACTTGGGATCTGATCGTTATTGAGTCTGTACAGGAGTTGTCTAGTCCGGCCACTATGTCAAACCTGCAAGGAAACTCGTTATGTCACAGTCGGAAAATAGGTCCACCTCTGTTTTTTCCTGTGTGCATAAAGCAAAGTGACTTATTAAAGCATTGCCTACCGTATTTTCAACTTAATAGTCAAATGGCAAGAAATTTTCTTATATACAATACTGAATTTGGTCTAACTTACCTTACTTAGATCTGAGTGCCTTATGAAGTGCCATTGACTTTTTAACAAAATGAATGAATGAAACTTCAAATTTTGCAACACATCAATACACAAAATTTTCAGATAATTTAGATATAATGGAGGAGCTTTTAAGTGTTGCAGGATACCTCCTGGGAGAGGCAGGCTCTTTTGTTGTATAATAATGATAATAATTTCTTAAAAAACTGTCTTTCCAATTAAAAACACCAATCAAACTTTCTGATATAGGGGTAATATCTATATGAATGCAGAAATGATCCAAGTAAAGCTCATTGTATAAGTATAATACCACTATTGATATCATTACATCCCGCGTGAAAAAAACATATTTAAAAGCACAATAAGATCCTAAGTCTTCACAATTAAAAATATTACTGAGTCAGTTTAAATACAGAACCTTCATAGAAACCTCTAACAAGTTTACCTTGTTGCCTCTGTGCTGTCTTTTACAAGTTCTAACGGATCCCAAACGGAGCCTATTTTAATGTATCCTACTGTCTCATCTGCATTCATTATGAAAATTCCGCTCATTTCTTCTGAAACTAGGGTTCAAAACTATCAAATGTCTTGCCCATTGTATTGTTTCAAAATTCTTATTACAAACGCATATAACCTATTCGCTGTAGCTCTCTTTCTGTAGCTCAATTGAGAAAATTATGTCACCCTCTAAAAGTAAACTGAACATCTTATATTCTGTTTTACCTGACAGAGACAAGACCATCCAGAAGTGCAGGATCTCTAAGTTCATGTCAGAACATTTAACATTCATTAATCATCAGTTGCTAAGTAGTGTTCAAAGTTAACCATACCCTCCTGTATGATGTGTTTTGCATTTAACAAGAAAACCTTTATCAAAATATATTTGAATTACATAGTATATTAGTTTCAATTTAGTACAGGAAACAGATTACACTCCACAAAAAAGTGCCACTTTCTTCTGATGCAACTATAGATTATTATGGGACTCCAAATTTTCTTTAAACAAAAAATCCACGACTTAGTCTCAATTGAGGTAATCTACGGCAAATTCAAGTCATACCAGAACTTTGATCATATATGAGGCTCTTTGACCAGTATTTAACGCTTGCTGCACGTGCAAGTTTACAATTAGAACTAAGAACACCCTACTACCATAGTAACCATACCCGTGGGAATTGAGTGTGTTGTTAAAGGCTCAAGTTTAACGGTTGACACTAGACCGTTTAGCCGGTTGGTCTGTTTCCACGTGGACATAGCGTTTATCTAAGCTGTGGGTTAATATCCTGGCCCATGCTTGAGAAGAGGCCGAGGAAGTTACCATTAATTATTATGGGAAAGTAGATCTATAAGATAAATTATAATAACTTAAAAGCAGTCTGATCGCCGTATACGATATGGAGAATTTTAGGAACGCGCAGCACTCAGCAGAGTTTTTGACGGAAATCTTAACCGTCCGGAAATCTTAACCGTCAGGAAATCTTAACCGTCCGGAAATCTTAACCGTCCGCCTGAGACCAAACAAGGCGGACGCAATTCTTGTTGTAATGCCGCTCTATTCCGTTACTTAAATGACCATATCTGAGTTAGGGTGGTTATAGGAAGCCTGTGCCGCTATGCATCAGTCCGATTTTCCTGATCTCAAGTCCGGTCAATCATCCTAACGGGTGATATTTTCAGTCCACAAATAGCAATATTAAGTTTTACCTTTATCAAAAAACTGTACCAACATCCAAGAAGCCAATGTTTTATCCTGTCCGGAATCAACAATATAAATTTTATCCTCTGATGGTTTATATGTGATGAACCTTGTGTTGCTATTGCACGACTCGAACGATCGAAAGTCTAAACGGCATATCACAAAGAGATTAGATCATTAGCTGTATGTTTAAGCGATATAAATTACTTTCGCTCAAAGCAGGAACTTTTTTGAAGCTAGCGTCCTGTCTGTGTAGCTCTTCGTTCAGAGTAGCTGCTATGATCTGGTAACTTGAGTGTTTGAGATAGAGAGCTGTACCCGGCACTTTAAACGAGATATGTCCAGCACAAGATCCAGAAGGACTGTTCACTACGTCAAATCTGAAGAATTTTAATTAACTGGAAGGCAGAGGGTTTGTCTGTGTCCTGATAAAAATCCTAAGCAGACACAGACAAGTCCCTTACTATAGTACTAATTTTAACGAAGACTTCAGTGTGGCTCGTTCATCAGTAGATAGTGGTGATATCAGTGCGATGTATGCTAGTCGTCACCGAGGCTTTTGCAAACAAATGGATAAATGATGTGAATATATTATTATCATATACCGTGATTGTTCAAAATTTCTTGCTTTTTTTCTCCAAAATAAAAACTCGAACAGAACAACTGGAACAAATGTTTACAAAATGACAGTAGAACTCAAAGACTTGTTGCAAGTGAGGCGTGATTCGTTAACTTGACGAACAAAAATAAGCTAGATAAGAATCACACCTTATTTGCACCCAGTATTTTGAGTTCTACTGTCCTTTTTATCAAATATTTGCTCCAGTTGTTCAGTTCAGGTTTTAGTTTCACTAGTTCTGTACAAATTTTGTCGAATATTTTATAGTGTTATCTAAACTTAAATTCTATGTAGTATATTTCTTATATTTCGAGTCTTCTCAGAGGAAAAAAAGAATTTGTGAACAATCAGATTCTTCCATGAGACTCAAAAATACGTTACGAATGCACCAGATTATTGTATACCTTGTAACAATGTATATACCTTGTAGCCTCCCTGATGTTTGGCGTACATCTTGCGTGACGTACTGGATCTGCTGAAGCGTTAACTTTAATGTATCCGATGCCTTCGTTCTCATTCCTTATAAAAACCCCTCTCAGAGTCTCTGAAAATGTCAGTTCGAGAGATTATCTAGGTTGGAACTTGGAAGTTTTTTCTCGTATTTTCAAAACTGGCCATCAGCGTGTTGCTTTACAAATTTGTACTTGGCTTTGATTCAACCTTGAAGATAAAAATCAAACATTACTCCGTAATTCTTTAATTAATATTAATTCCATAACTCGTCATTACCCGATTGATATTTATCCAACGAGATAGCCAAGAAAAAGATCTTCAATAGAAAAAACAAAGACATCGTCAACCTGTAAATTTCAATATTTGACCTTATAAAAACCTGTACTAATTCCAATTTCTACAGCAAATTTAAAACATTGTGATCGATCAATATTGAAATTTATAACTTATTCCAAAACCGAGACGATGGTCTTTATTTTTAGTTTCAAGATAAAAACCAAACACAAGAATCGTACAAGGATTCTTGTCGGATTTTATGACCTTGATATGATTTATTAGGAACCGGGGCCCGGGCTAAAAATATATTATATAAGGCACCATTGCCGCAACAGAATTTCGAAAACTAACAGCTTAGAAGTTGGGTTCCTACATCTGCGCAGTTAATAATCCACCTGTACTTGACGTTCGCTCCACGTGCTGACTAATGACGGGCGCTCCCTTACTGTGACTTCGCCCTCTGAGAACAGAAATAACTCTCAGAGACACCGGCTAAACGTCCAACATTCCAAACACGTGGTAAAATTCAACTGGACAGTTTTGGCTACCTGGGCTAACGAAGATAGAGGAAGTCAGTGTGTCGATAATGAGACAGATGTTAGATGATATAGAGACTCTCGGACTGTGTTGGAAATGTCACCGGTTTATGGCTTATGTTTATCATAACATCAGTTTAACTGAATCATTAAATGCAAAATCAGACATTGAAAAACCAAAGTTTCAAAATGGAGTATTGTGCAAATACTGAATGTTTTTACTGGGATTAATCCTTGTTGGTTTGAAGTGCTGTATTTAAATTAATCCAGAGAAACTTCTTAATCATAAAGAGTAAAGACTATTATGTATCTAAGTTAAGTACAGAGTGTCCGATGACGTCTGGGTTCCTGGGTTAGCCGGTTATTTTCGCACATTCTCTTCATAGGCGGATCAGATCCGACATGGTACCAAAATGTAGACAGACATTAAGAGAGAGTTTTTTATCGCGCGGTTAATTCTGGCTATTACGGTTAAGAAAAAATAACTTTGTCTTTGCCCGATCTGTCGTATAAACCTTTACCCTTAACTGTACAATTTTATCCAAAATTTTGCATTTAATGGTAGTTTCGTGCCTAAGTAAGGATTTTACTTCAGCACCAGGTCAATTTGTGAGGGACTTTCTTAAAAAGCGGTCCGATTGAAAGAGGTACATAGGTGGAGATTTCAGCTCTATTCTGTATGCAGCATTACGTTATGTTTGACCTTGAAAGTCGAAACGTTGACGTGTGATGATGCTGACAGTATTATCAATTCTTTTTTGTCAATAAGTTTACCTGCGTCTAGAAAATGAACTAGAAGCCAGGATTCAGGAAGCGTACTTCATCGTTACTGACGCGTGTCCTCGCAACTCTGTCATTAGCGTTATCCCACTTTATGTACTCGTTTCTATAGTTACACGATTCGAAAGATTTGTAGGGTTCTCCTGAAAAGTGCCCGTGACACGATAGATTTGTTTATTAAATCAATCGACATTGTTCATTGAGGGCTATATTAGACCTTATAAATTTGTCTATGTCTCTATTATGGGAGGAGTCGGAATATCTACAATAATTTTGTTTTAGCTAAATTATTGTACATTTCACGTTACAGCAGAAGTAAGAGCCTTATAACTGAACTTTTGTGTTTCTAATTTGTTTCTCGTACAAAGTCGAATAATGACAAGTCGAGCTCAAGGAGTACTCTATTTCTTAGCCCTGTAAGAGCGAACCCGCCTTTTATCAGGATCATTATGCCCGGGATAAAGTGGCGGGTTTACGGAAATTTCGCCATATTTTTCCCACCCATATTTTCCCCGTTCGTTAATAAACCCGACAACTCAGCTTTTTGGGTTCCCAAAGGGTATGCGTTCGCAAATTTAATCACCGTCTTATTTTCACAATGGAAGACTATTCGGACACTTGTTGTAGTTCTTACATTTGGCTCAAATAATTTATCTTTAGGTCAATTCTCGCCAAATATCGTTTGTCTAATTTGATTGAAATAGGTTTTATTATATTACTTTGATAATGACTATGTATAGTTATGTCACCCAAAAGTACCGTTATGCAATCCTCTTGAAATGCAAAAATACGTCTTTCAAACGGTAATTTAAAGTGGGGTGGGAAAATGGCATAAATGCAAAATTCCCGTTTTTGATCTTTTAAATTCAGAAATCTGCCACATAAATTTTTTACTGTTGTCCATTTGACATTAAGCAATGGCGCTCGGAAAACCAATAATGGCGACAAATTTCTCCAACACTGAAAGGTTTTTCATTTTTGTTACCATGTCAACAACTGTCCACGTGGCACAAATCGGCTTAGTTAAATCACAAATTATGTAGTTTACCTGGCCATCACGGGTCTGATCTGGATTGACAAAATATGATAAATAGTATACATCATATTTGACTTTAACATCGTGAAGTTGAACCCTTACCGCCATCACAAAGTTTTATTTGGTGTTGATATATTTGAAAATGCGGTGACTTAGCCCGCATAACGCGTTTTTACTTATACAAGTTGTTATACAATTTGTTTGGTAAGAGAAAACACTCTATTTAAAAAAGTAGTGCAATCGATATCTTCGTTAGGATTTTTTACTCGCAGAAATTCCTATAAAATATCCACTCCCATGCCGTTTTTGCCATCCCTCTTAATTCTCAAATCTCGTTTTACCCACTATCTTTACATGCACTTTACAACCTCGAGTGGTGTTGAAAATAAGAATTCGCCAATAATCATTCAAATTTTACCTCCTTCGAGAAAATGAACTAGCAGCCAGGAAGCGTATTTTTTATCTTCGTCGTGGTAAACGTATGCTTTTACTACATTTTTATTCACCTCGTTCCACGAAATGTACTCATTTCCATAGTTACAAGATTGGAACGAGTAGTACGGTTCTCCTGCAAAGCCATCTCATTTAAAAAAGAACTTCAATTCTTGGCCCTGTATGATCCAGCCCGCCTTTTTATGTTTTGAATTTGCAAAGCTCTACAACAAACTTATAATCAAACTTACAGTTATACTTACCACCACTTAAACCTGGTAATTTCTTAAAACTCGCATCTTTTTTTGGTGTATCAGATCCAAAGGCTTGAAATGGCTCGGATTTTATTATTCCAGCTGAATGTCGAAGATAAAGGGCTGTATCGTGTGACTTGATAGAGATGAATCCAGAACATTGTGTCCATAGTCTATCTACAATGTCAAACCTGCAAGAATAAGAAAGCTATATTATTAGACATCGCATTATAAACGGGTTACATAAAGTAAATTAAGTCTGTGTACTTAGTATTAAGCTTACTTTGTCGCCTCTCTGAGATCTGTTGTGCAGGTCACATCTTTCCATGCTCCAACAACTTTTATATATCCCACGCTGTCATCCTCATTCTTTATCAGTACTTCAGTCGGTCTCTCTGAAAATTCATGATATGAATGTTTAATTCTGCTTTGCAAAGACTCACAATTTTACTGTCATTAAGTCCCATTAAATCAGTTTTGTGAGAATCTTACCGGCCACATCAGAAGCTGCGAACAAGATCGCCAAAGTTAAAATTCTTAAGATCCGAGTGGAACCCATGAAATACATTTGTGTCTGAACGGTTACCAATGTAGTTAAACGTCGAATCAATGAAAGCTGCACGTTTAGTACTAGTTCTGGGGGATAAGACACTAACCATGACCATGACACCTTGAAATTTACCCCATGGGCTATGATGAAAATTGATCATTACCACGGACACCGGTATTGTGTATTTTTTGACCATGGTTATTTCAATATTTTGGCCATCGCCTAGGCCTAACACCCCCCCCTACCCCTCATTTCCCTTATAAGGTAAAACAGGCAAGTGTCAACCAGAGTTTATTTGCATTTTGCGCTCAAAGGATTTCAAAAACAATTTCTGTCCAGATCAAATTATTTAAACAAAAGCAAGTTCGAAATGTTTAACGTGCAACACTCCTGTGATTTAAACCATTGCTAAGTCATTCGAACAAATTATTATTTCGCGAAATGAAAAAATGAGAAGTCCATAGGTGGAGTTAATGCTCCATCTGTGCTTGACGTTCACTCCACGTGCTAACTAATGATAGGTGCTGCCCCAATGCGACACCGTCCTTTGAGAACAGAGATAATTCTCTTTCGGTTAAACGTCAGAATTTAAAACACGTGGTAGAATTTAACTGTACAGTTTGGCTGGCTAGATGAGTTTCCACGTGGACAGTGTCATAGCAGACAGCTGTCGAGCCTTAACAACAGGGAAGTGAGGTCCCTATAGATCTGCACAGTTAATATTCTACTTGTACTTGACGTTGCTCGACGTGCTGACTAATGACGGGCGCTCCTATACTGTGACCTTACCGTGATCTCGCCCTCTGAGAACAGAAATAATTCTCAGAGACACCGGTTGAACGTCAAACATTTAAACACGAGGTCACATAGAGTAAAGACTAATTATATCTATGAATAATTATATTTAAGACTAATTATATCTATGAATAATTATATTTAAGACTAATTATATCTAAGAATGTTTATATCTATATGTGAGCAAGCAAACGCAAAGCTGTAGGATCTGGCATGTGAATCAATCAGAGGACCGGTTGCAAAATAAGGCGAGGGGACTGGGGGTAGCTTAGTGGTTATAGCAACAGTCTGGATTACTGAAGGTCGTGGGTTCAATTCCCGCTCCAGTCCCCTCGCCTTATTTTCCAACC
>JH153723.1:117783-130293 GCA_000226015.1 Mnemiopsis leidyi | reverse complement strand
TGTACTTGTACTTGACGTTTGCTCCACGTGCTGACTAATGACGGGCGCTCCCTCACTGTGACCTTACCGTGATCTCGCCCTCTGAGAACAAAAATGATTCTCAGGGACACCGGTTAAACGTCAAACATTTGAACACGAGGTCACAGAGAGTAAAGACTAATTATATCTATGAATAATTATATCCAAGCCAAAGTTAACTGGGGGTTGTAAGCAAGCAAATGCAAAGCTGTAGGATCTGGCATGTGAATCAATCAGAAGACCGGTTGGAAAATAAGGCGAGGGGACTGGGGGTAGCTTAGTGGTTATAGCAACAGTCTGGATTACTGGAGGTCGTGGGTTCAATTCCCGCTCCAGTCCCCTCGCCTTATTTTCCAACCGGTCCTCTGATTGATTCATATGCCAGATCCTACAGCTTTGTGCTTGCTTGCTCACAACCGCAAGTTAACATTATCACAGACGTCTCGGTTGCAAGTTGGCTTTATATGGCAGTGCTGTTCATTGTACAAGCAACAGTGTGTAAAAACACTTGGTTCTTGCTTCCATTTTCCAACAACATTTACATCATATCTAAGTCAAGTATAGAGTGTCTGGTGAGGTCTTGGTTACTGGGTTTGCCAGTAGTTTTCACACATTCCTTTCTTTGGAATATCGGATTCGACATATTACCATAATATCACCAAACGGCAGTTGCTTTTTGCGCGGTTTATCCTGGTTATTATCAAACTTTTTCTGTGACTCAACCCTCAATTTTCCTCACTTTGTCGTCAAGTTCAAACTCGGTCGTCCCTACCATACTTACTACTTAACTAAGCTACAAATACTAAAGACTCAAATTAAAGACTCAGATGTTTGAAAGATTGTTGATGTTTACTCTACCAGTCTACCTGAGACTATGTGAACTAGCAACCAGGAAACATACTTCCTATCTTCATCATTACTTATACTACCTGATCGTAGATGCTACTTGTTTGTTCTCGTTATCCCACGTGATGTATTTGGATGAAAAGCTGCACGGATCGGACGAGTTGTAGAGTTCTCCTTAAACGTACGCATTTAGTTTTTTTCTTTTTTTTTGTATGATTATATGATACCAACTGTAGCTAATACGTACGCATTAGTACATTTTATCGGCGATGTTCTTAGCAATCACCAATAATTCTAAGTAATCAACTCTCCACTAGTGAAAAAAACCATAAACTTTTATGAAATCAAACAAAATCAGAAAAAGCGCGAAGCTAATATTTTCAGTATTCAATCTTATTTTAAATGAATGAATCTAAATTGCCCGTGTTTAAAATTGACCCACGTTTAATAAAGGGAGTTTACCAAGTTAGTTACGGCTTGAAATCTCAGAACGCCGTAAATCGAGTGAAACCATTTGTTACAGTCACAATCATATCTTGTTAATCATAGCCGGAAGGAGGGATCTTTATCTTGAATTACTAATGATAACCAGGAGACAAGATAGATCAGCAAGCTACTGCTCTTCCAAGATATTTCGTCCCCTTCATTGAACGTCAGGAAATATATACGAAAATTCTACGACTCAAATGAAAACGTGGTTTTTCCTTAAAGTAAAATTATTTAAGTGTCAATATATGAATTTTCATATGCACACTCACAGGGACATATATTTTCGAGATCTGTCCCGGCTCCTGGAGTTGTCGCTTTCTCGATAGAATATCAAGATTTATAGCTGCTACGTTTGAATTAAATAAAATTTGTAGCTAAATAAGCCAAGTAGACTAGCAGAGTGTTCGCCAAACATCTCACTAACCGTAATATTGTCAGGAGGAGTGTAGACAGTTGTTGGAGCTTGCTCTGAACGGGAAACACCTCGCACGGTGTGACGTGGTCAACTTCAACTGGGAAATAGAAGGTAAGTTGTGACGTGGTCAACTCAAAATAGAAGATATTGAGGGTGGATCTGACAGGTCGTCAGAAAAAACTCCTTTGCAATCAATTTTCATTCAGCGGTGTCAATTTTTATCGGCTGTTTAACGATGACGCTCCCTGATCAACCTAGGTGCACTTAGTTACATAATTTTACTGCACTCGTACTTACACACTTACACACTTACACACACACTTACATACTTGAAATCTTGACCCTATTCAACCGGCAATCTGATAGTTACTCCGAATACAATGAAACAACTTTTTTTAGAACAATGTCATAGTACTTTCGGCCGGAGCCATCCTAAGTAACATGTAGTTCCTCAATAAATGTATTTAATTTGTAGTGTTGAAATAGTTTAAAACTTACACACTTACACACTTACACACTTACACACTTACATACTTACATACTTACACGCTTACTTACACACATGTTTACAGGACAGCCGGATCTGACGACATGTGAACTTGACTACACTGATGACGAACTGGAGGACACTACTCCCGAGAAGGCGGAGAGACACAAGTCTAAACGCAGTGTGGAGGTTGGTCATCTCTTTACCAACGATGAATATAAAGATTTGAGTTTAGAGTTTGAAATCCGCCTGATTAGAATCTGGTTATCATCTACTTTTTTGGCTCCCTTGACATTGTTTTGTAAAAATTTCATGTGTTCTAGCATAGGATCTCTCTCTAATATTCATTTTATAAAGTGAGTAGTGTCCAAAGCTTCAGTTATCCTAATTATATTTAATTCATTGAATTCATAAAATTATTGATCGTATTGTTTACGATTTTAAAGAACAATTCACCATTTCAGAATAGGCAGCGACCTAAGTCACATGTAGGCAACGTTTTCATGCTATCATCTCTGTAGAAAACTGTGTGGGGAATCTGATTTTATTCGTTGTTTTTTCAAAACACCGATTTGCCGTTAACCCTTCATTCGATTCCTGCATAAATGTGACATTTTCGTGGTAAACCTCTGTGTTTTGCACTCATTCCATTTCATTTTATCGTATGATTTTATGTTTGGGTAAATATAGATTGTAAATTCATGTAAGATATATAGCTGTAAATTGTGAAAATTTCATTCAACCTATCAGATTCACTCAATTGTTATTTCCTTTTAGGACCTAAAATGTTCACACACTCACACACATTTTAATCATGTTAATTTTCACTGTTGTCGCACCAAATTTCATTCTTATGATTGTTTCTCACAGAAAATTTACTTGTACTTTGCATGTATCCTGAAACTACGAGTACTATGCCAGCAACTGCACGTGCAGTTAACTACGATGACAATTCCAACATTCCAATAACTGCACGTGCGAATGTTTTCAGCACGGTTCGCGCACACCCGGATACAACACAGTTTCTGGTATGGGGAGTATGGTCCACAGCGCTCATAACTCCCACAACCTTGCCAGCCAAGCTGCTCAGATCGCTGCTAACAAGAAAACTTTCGATCCAACTGCAGGTAACTATCCGTATTTTCTAGAGGAATTCGGAAGGTCAAGATCCACATTCTACTGCTATCAATAATATGGTTACAACTTTCTATTGTACTGAACTTCGTCATCAATTTTATAAGTTACTTGGAAAGTTTTTAATGTATACAATACACGTGAAAAAACCATCGCGCGAACATGAACAAGAAACTACAAAATCAGGAGCAACAGAAGTTTTCTGAGCCAAGTTTACTGAGCAAATTTAAAAGTCGGGTTAAGTTAACTAAAAGCTGTGTGTAATATAGACTATGCAACAGCACTAATTGTACTTACTTAAACAGTTTAGAGTGTTCACCCTAACATCCCCTCTATCTCAGGAGGTCTGGTGTACAACTCCTCACCTAGAAGCTCCTTCTCCCACCAACCGTCCCGGTCCTCCTCCAACTCCAGGCCCTCTCTCCCGGCCCAGTCTCCCTACAGAACGGGAACTAACACCGGACCTGGCATGAACCTGCCTCCCAACATCCCTACAGTATGTGATTGTCAACTTGTTTTACATTCAAGTTTACATATGAAGGAAATTTACTTCTCCGTCTAGTAGCAACTCGACAAGTGAAGCATTTGCAAAAAAATTGGGTAATAGAAGAAAATTTCCATCTAAAAAAATCCATCACGTCATGTGACTCTCAAATAATGAATAACGTCCCTCTCACCTACTTAATTTAAGAAAATTTCAGAATTCGCCAATAACAACTAGATCCGGAAGGAAAGGTTCTACTGGGGTGAACCAAGGACCACCTGTTACGAGAAAGTCTAACAAAGGTAAATGTCAGTTATATCACTGCTCTTGACAATGATAACAATCACATACCTTAGTACAGTAGTAGAATAGATGGCAATACAGATGTTGTTTGTTGTCCTCTTGGGGTAAAACACTTTTAGGATGTATACATTACTGGAAGTTTTATTATGATTTGAGCAGCATCGAAATTCTTTGGGTAAACTCGAGTATCTTGCAATCTTCACCAATAAGCATTATAGATAGGACTTTTCTCTAAATCTCTTGGGAAAGTAAATAAATGTGTCGCCCCCATCCTCAATGTGTCTAGATTCTCTCTAGCTTGTCTCTAGGCTGGGTATATTTGTGTGTTTCTTGAATGGCAACCGTTAAGACAAAACAGCTATTATCTAACACGAATCCCTTAATTTCAAGACAATAGTAAAATGTTTAATTTTTTACAGTTGTAAAGAACCTTGCCCTTGCGACCTTCACTTTACCGCGATAAGATTGTAACCCTTCGCTTAAGCCTTAAGGACTCTATAAACCATGTAGCTAAAAGCAACGCCCCAATGAAAACCTTGTAGCTAAAAACAGTGCCCCATTATAAACCATGTCGCTAAAAACAAATGCTCCAATATAAACCTTGTAGCTAAAAGAAATGCCGCAATATAAACCATGTAGCTCAAAGCTATGCCCCAATATAAACCGTGTAGCTAAAAGAAATGCCCCAATGTAAACCATGTAGCTAAAAGCAATGCCCCTAAATAGGGTCAAGAACTCACGGTGAAACGTCTCGATCCCGAGCTGGTAAGAGCACAAGTTTTGTTTGAAAGTGATCAATGAAGATATGTTAAATTGGACATGTGAAAAAGTTTGCAGTGCAGCTATGTACTGTTTCATGTGTCACGTGCATTGATTTGAAATGTTTGTTAGCGAAAATGTTTGTTTTATCCGTGCTTTTCAATCACGTACTGATATGCCGATTTTATCTAACAAGCCTTACTTTTTAACACAAGAATAGCACCTTCCTAAACCAATATTTGGTTTTGTGGGGAAGGTTTTGTGGGGAGGTATCGCTAATTTGTTTTGTTTTTGAACATGTGACAGCGTTTCTCTCTTTTTACTGGTTTCCGGCTTTTTATTGGTTAATCCCCATCACATACAAAAGCAAATGTTCGACACCTCCCCACAAAAATCGTTCTCCATTGCACTGTAAATGTAAGGACGATAAACAAGTTGATCCACAGATTCTAGCCCCGCCTCTCGCCTACCTAGAAGAAGCCGTAACCTAACCCCTGACGCCCACGAAAAGCGATCTCGACTCGGTAGTTTCCAGGAGCAGCTCTTCCAGAAGAGGTCCTTGTCAGAGAGTCAAGTTGGTATGGTCAAGCCTAAACCTCCCTCCAAGATCGCCATCAAGAGAGCTAGTATTGATTTGGAGAGGAAGGTGGACGAGACGAGGGAAGCGGAAGTAACTCTTCCTTCTCCTACTCCCGCCATTGTCGTGTCACCAGATCCTAAACCTAAAAAGAGAAGAGGAGGTTTAAAAAGAAGCTCGGAAAATCGAAAAGTGTTGAAGAAGGATCGGCGAATTCCGTACAAATTCTTCCTCCCGATGATACATCAGAAGTGGTCTTACGTTCCAAGAGTTTAGCAAACTCGAAAAAAGCAAAAGTTCGCCGAAGTAGCTCCTACATGTTTCCCACATTTCGAAACAGAAGTAAGACTTCTGATTTGAGCAAGAATGAGGAGGGATTGAGAGCACCCAATCGAGCCGTGTCCAGCTGCAAGGGTATATACGTAAAAGATAAATCCTCCAGTATCGACCGTCTGAAGAGCAGATTATCCGGCTCCAGGGCCTCCAGCTTGAAGAGGAAACAAAGTCTCCGTTCCTCGAATTGCAGTATTGACTCCGCAAGCATTCAGGTGTCGCTAAACTCCAGTTTCACCAGCCTGTACAACAAGGACTCCTCAAACACAGGCCTGCGCCACCCCTCTGTTAATGTCAACCCCCCGTACCATGACCCCCTGTTTGACTCCACCAACATGGAGCTGGCTGACGCTCTGGGGAGACCTCCCCCACCTCCTCCGAGGTACTGTCCTGGTGCTCCCAACTCTGCTAAACAGAAACCTAAGAGTTTCAAACCAGAGGTATATGACGACATTGAATCTGAGTACGCTGACTTAGGGGATATAGCAGCCCCTAAATCAGGACCCAAAAAACCAACCTCATTGAGGTTGAAGTCACGTGATGAAGAAGTGAACAGTGTCTACGAGGAAATAGATTTTATTAGTCCTGCTCCCGAACCTAACATACCAGCTGCTACCTCATTCCCTCCTTCCGCAAGTGAAGAACTTCAACAGAAACCGTCTGGAATACAGCCCCCTAAAGCGTCTTCTCCCATAAAACGAAGAGGTGCTCAAGTTCGTCGTCAGTCCCGGCAGAAAAGTTTCGATCACAGTCTCACAATTGAGTCCGAGTACTGCAGTTTAGGAGAGATTCGGAGACCAGACAGTCTAGAATTGGAGAGGGGTGTCACCGAAGAAGACATTAAAGAGGAGATCAGCAGAGTTAACTCACTTCGGGAGAAGGACGCTGACACTCCTCGCCCTGATGTACCATCACGTGACCATGGAAACAGTGGACCACGTGACAGTTGTCCACGTGACGATGAAGATAAGGTAGACTCCATATACTGTGAGCTGGGGGATGTATTCAACGTGGAAGATCCAACTCCCACACCTGAAGTTGAACAACAAGAGTCCGAAGAGAAGATCGACATTTCCAGATATCGCAAAGACTCTCAAAGTTCGGCGTACGATCTGTCAGAATCCGACAGTGACACGGACAAGGAGGAGCCGATATACGCGGTAGTGAGAAAAGATCGCATCACCTCCCAGAGCGCACAGTCTACATCAAACAGCCTCAAGTTTACTGAAGTTGACGGTGGGTTTGTTGCGAACTACCGGGGGGTGGACGAGGAGACGTTTGAAGCTGATGTGAATAGTGACGGGGAGATGTACTACCCCACCTCTGATTCCACCTCAAGTTGTGGATCTCCCATTAAGCGTGGAATTGTAGTGGAACACCTGAATGTGGAAGGTAGAAACTGGCTGGTGTGTTGCTGCTTCCTGCTTTCTTCCTCCGATTTTATATAACGTTGAGAACAGTCGAGGATCACTTGTTCGGCTTCAAAGTAAATCATTTCGATTGTTTTAATCTTTTTGGATTTTTTTCGTTTTCATAATTTCTATAATTTATTTTTTAGAAATCCGTAGTCATTGACCGTTTGATTATCAACATTCAACAAGCATTTAAAATTGTGCGTTTATACGAATCGTGTTACGACGTTTACTAGTTGAAATATGTGGATGATTTCTAGGAAATTCACTGCCATTATTTATTCCAAAAAAGGAAATCACTGCTTTTTTCTCGTTTAGTAGATTCAATAGATCTGCTGATTGCAGTATCGCACAATTATTTTTGTGATCTGAATTATGTCACTATTACATACGATTAATCGGTATGTTAATATTATTCTTGTAAATGTTAATTTTTTGCTGCAAAATCACTTTAAATGTCGCGACATTTTAATCTTTTTCGTGTGAACTCTCTTTTTTACCTAAAACTTTGTGAGCTTGTGATTTCTGTTGGTCTCTGTGACTGATCTTTAATATTCTCAATTGTGTCCCAATCTCTTTGCTATTTTTTCCATACCTTTAATCTTACCCCTAGTTCTTGGGCCCCCTTTTCAGTCAACTTTCATATTTCGCTTTACACAGCCCTCATTCTAACCCCTGCTAGTAAGCATAAATTGCACTGTCAAATCAGCCCTTAAATCTGCACTGCTCTTGTTAATTCACTCCTACTGATAAACGTCCGATGAAACTTTTCGATCCCACTTTCACGCTTGTCAATAACCTATTCCCCAGATTACCCCCGATGATCATGATTCCCCCTGATGATTACCCCAGGACATTACCCCCTCTCTCCCCAGGACACAGTGCAGTGCCAGGGGTAGTGAGTAGAGGAGCAGTATCCAGCTCCGTAACTAGAAACAGAAGTTTCACCATGGACCAAGGACCTGGTATAGTTCACTCTCGCCACGGCAGTAGACAGGAACATTTGGAGGAGAGACTCATGAGAAGCTGTTCTGGTAAGTGATGTCGACATGGGGGTGTAGCCTCCACCACCTTTAACGGGGGTACACGGCCCTTTAACGGGGGTTCATACCCAATCTTCCAGTTGTCTTGCAGTGTGGGTCTGGGTATTGGAACTAGTTAATAGGGTACTGGTTCACACAACAGATCAGCTAGACAAGATATTTCCTTCATCCATAAAGGTGTTTATTAGGGCTTCTTTTGCAGTGTTGGATCTTGTTGGCTGACTTGGGTGATTCAATAATAATTATTTAGGAAAAACAAAAATGAAAAAATCTCAATCTGTAAAAGCGAGGTCTCCCATGAGGCCTTCTCCCATTGGTAAGAAATGTTCGTAAAGTCATAAATACGCAATAATTTGATCGAGTATAACAAGATTAGTTTTAATTACTGAGCAACCCGAAATTGGACTAAAATCAGGACACAGAAATTATTATTTGTGTGATTTGAAGAAGTTGTGTAAAACTTTTGTTATTACGAATAAACACGTCTATTTATAAACGCTTGTTGAGGATTTTTTATTTCACAAGAGTAACAAGAGTGTAGTTATAGTTGAGTGTGCACTTCTCAACAATACACTCGGTTACTATAGTAACCGGTGTATGGCTATAATTTCATTAAGCTTATTTTCCCACTCCTAGTCCTGTAAAAAGTGCAGCACGTCCAATAAACACTAAAGTTTATCAATCAATAATCCCGTACAAGTTTTGTTCTGATCTAATCTAAGTTGATTACTCACATATAAGTTATGTTATAATTTAATATAAGTTAATTTATGTCGTACAAGTTTTGGCCTGGTTGAATCTAACAGAGTGCCAGACATGCTCTTCCCAGTTTCCGTGACAACGCCCAAGATGCAGCGGAACGAGAGAGATGACGGAAGGAGCATGACTGTAAGTGCTGTCTCAGGCGGCGGCCCGCCGTCTGTACCGCACCGTGCGCCGCCGGCGTTGCCGCCACGGTCCCAGCGCCGCCGTGTCGAGGTAAGATATATATGCACTGATTTTACACAGATTAATATCCTCAGTAAAGCATTGACGTGGTCCTGTTTTTCTGTTATGGAAGCCTGGAAACATTATAAAATTCCGGGATTAGCAGTTAGCACTACAAACTATCAGACTATAGCTTTACTTTATACATACTTACATTACAAACACTTCCATTTCCCAGGCGATGTACGACTGCGAAGCTGATGATATAGACGAACTAAGTTTCAAGACTGGAGATATTATCGTAGTTGTAGAGGAGATAGACGACTCTTGGTGGGTGAGTTCCGATTTTAAACTCTAACAAACTTCTCCCATCACAACTCACCACTACTAAACAGTAAACATAGCTATGATTTCAATGATCTACATGTTACATGAATATAATAGAGAAAGACATTTTGGGAGGGGTCACAAATTTTAACCAATCAGAAAATAGAAAGCACTGTTTCCTAGCCTCTCATTGGTCATTACTTGTGAACCCTCCCCAAAAATATCTCTCTCTTTACAGCTCCTCTAAAATTTCTCCCTTTAGTTTGGTATGATTGACGGTGACGACTCACGGAAGGGAATATTCCCCAAGAACTTTATTCGTCCTTACGAGCCTGCACGCTGACAGAACTTAATTCGTCCTTATACGAGCCTGCACGCTGACATTGAGGCTTCATAGGACATCTCGTTACTCAAGACAATAATCCGTATGAAGAGCCGAATGTTAAATTTAAATGCAAAACTCGTACCGTGGTATGTTGGGTGTGTTTGGTATGTGCATGAACACGTGCAGCGCGCGTGATTTGTGTGCGCAGTGTACTCACTGCACGTGGTAGGAACACGTGCAGCGCGCGTGGTTTGTGCACTTGCAGAGTGCACGGTATGTGCACGTGCAGAGCACACGGTATGTGCACGTGGACTGTGCAGTGTGCATAACAAGTCTCGTTCTGCAGAAAACAAGCTAAATTGCATGACGGTTGTGTTAAGCTTAATGATCTGAGGTTTTTGGAGTTATGATTAGGAGAAATCATCTTAATAATTGTCAATTAACGACTAATCGAAGAAAAATTCAAAGAAATTCAAATAGATAAACTTCGTGTTTTACAATATTGTTAGCCTGTCCTCCGTTTGTATGTTCATTTATTTGTGTTTCGAGAAAAGTCTGACCCGCCGCTCTTCCTATTTTGTAATGTTATAGATACCACATGCTGAAAAATGTTTTATTTTGTATTGCAGAATGTCTCAAAACACTTGACTAATGAATTTCGATATGCCATTATCTGATTATCATTTCAATTATAATTTCTAATTATATAAATGTGAGGAATTATTTTGTACAGTTGGAGAGTTTAAATTTAGATAAGAACTTCCTTGAAATTAAGTACCGCTCCATTTTCGCTACTATTAAAATTTTTAGTATCTCTCAGATGAATGATGATCCCGATATACTTGAAGAATAAATGTTTGAAATTTAAGTTTTCCTGAAAATCATTTATTTTTGCATTCTCTTGCATTAAAGTGCCGTTTTATTTCAATTTATATACTGCTAGTACTGTTAGATGTCGGAACATCTGCTAAAAATAGAACTTAAATAAACCATTAAACTTAAAGTTTAAGTAATGACTCACAACTCAATAATGATATTTTCAACCTTGTATTTACTTTTTGAATTTGATATTCTTGTTAGTCAATCTGTTATCTGTGTGGGTCTTGACGGAGAATGAGTCAATTTGAAGTAGCAAAACGAAACAGTGTGTTAAGTTTTAAATATGGATTAAATTGCTGATGATGATTATGTTAAAGCTTAAAGTTAAAGTTTGGGCCAAACACAGAAAACTTATGATTTCCCTTAAGTCTTAAGTTACCTTGTTCGGGAGGATGAGTGAGAAAAATCGTCTAATTTAACGAATAACGATCAGCGGTTCGTGCAACTACTACACTTCACTGACCACCGCTTTCAGTTTTACTTTTATAGTTTTTCTTATAAGGATGCAATGAGCCTAAGAGACAAACTCAATGACAAATTTAGCAAACAGCAAATCCCCTTATCCTGGACCTCTATGATAAAGTAGCCCAATTCGAGAAAAATTTCGACTTCATGCATTTTTCTATGACAAGGACACATACTTGCCAGGACACATACTTGGACACATACTAATTGCTATTATTATTTGAGAGGCAACCTGTAAAACTGTCCAATAATATCTACTAGATATTTCAAAACTTTTTGCAACTACAAACTATCGGCACCTCTGTGCCGGAACTAACTACTAAGTTCTTAAACAGTAAAGTGATATCTTTTCTACACGGTACCCCTTTCTTAAATTTCACAAGTTGTCTTGTCCCAATGGGCCAGACAATCTTATTTTTAAGGTCCAGGATTTGGTCTTGAATAAATTAACGTCGGAAAGAAACTTCATCCTCATTTTGATTTGCGTTCTTTTATATGAACTTTCTGTAATTTTAATTTCAAATGACCGTTTAAAGTCTACTCTCGATTGTTTGCAATTTCATTCATCGTGAATAAGAAAATTCGTCGGTGCAAAAAGTGGTTGTGAAATATGTTATTTCATTCTCTGCAATCGTGAATTCATTAATTAAAGATAGAAATAGAATTTAAGTTGTCAAAGTTACAATTACATTGGAGTTCGACTCTCATGTCTCACAGCTGTAACACTAACAGTAACAGTCCACAATTTTACAGCAAGTGTGACGTGCACCCTTAACCCTCCCGACAATTTATTCTCGCTACCAATGACATGAGGGTTTCACTAAGTCAGACAACAACAGTAACAAGTAATGAAGTAAGCTTACTGTGAACTTTTGACGCCCACATCATTTTGTCCTCCGACCCTCATAGTCATAGTCATTTGAACCAAATAGATTTGAGATTCTTTAATAATGAATAGGATTAGGACGATGAAAGTCGTGATGATCATTTTGTTGTTCCAACAAGTGTGAAGTGAAAATCTTGTTTATTCTGACGTTTCGAAAAATATTTCATTTTTCATATTCATAGCTGACAAAACATTAAATGTGAAATATAACCAACAACTAGCATGTAGCAACTGAATCTAAATATTAACACGGCTTTAAAAATTGGTAAAATTTTACCAATCTTTTTAATCTGGTGTAGTCGTGAAGTATTATTGAGTCTCATAGAAGAATCTGATTGTTCAAAAATTTCTTGTTTTCTCTGAGTAGACTCGGACAAGGGACACAAGTTGTTAATTGGTAA
>JH153723.1:70157-110651 GCA_000226015.1 Mnemiopsis leidyi | reverse complement strand
AACCCAGCTATACTCTACATGGTGAATGGTGAGCAGGATGGTAACTCCAAACCCAGCTATACTCTACCTGGTGAATGGTGAGCAGGATGGTAACTCCAAACCCAGCTATACTCTACCTGGTGAATGGTGAGCAGGATGGTAACTCCAAACCCAGCTATACTCTACCTGGTGAATGGTGAGCAGGATGGTAACTCCAAACCCAGCTATACGTTTTAGCAGTAACACCAGGTTGTGAGCAGCAAAAGAGTCAAGTCCTGTAGTCGGCTCGTCCAGCAGCAGGACACCTGCAAGCGTTGTGGAAGTGTAGTCTGAACGTGGGAAATCTCTTAATAGTTTGTGTTATGACGTTGTTTCGTTAAAGTTGTGACACATTTTGGAAAGATTTTGTTTTCTTTGTTTTATGTTTTTATCACGAAAGCTTTTGGAAGCTTAATTTCATAAAACAATTTTACGGCTCCTAAGTGAAAGTGATAATTCTGTTGCTGATATTCTGTTTCTGTTTACAGTTCAGGCATGAACGAAAGCAATGAAGCCATTAAAAACACTTTACAGACATTCAGAAATGTAAATATCACATAACAAAACAGATTTAAATAGTTTTCTTCCTCTCGTTAGAGAATCTATCCTCTCCATGGGAATCCCCTTCCAGAGCTATCTCTCTCGATCTGGCTCCTAGCGTTGTAGTTGATAACGTTAAAGCTGGGATCCAGCATGGTCAGGGTAGGGATGTATCTCTGTCTCACAGCACTGAACAGCTCCCTACCAATAGATCTAGCTTCATTGAACGGCATCCTCAGCCAGGGCATGGATTTGTTGTAGTAGTCGTTAGCGTCACCCTCGGAGTGGTCCTGAGTTACCCAGATCACTTCGAACCTGCTGCTTTCTCTCTGCCAGACCTGAGAGAGGACGGGAGTCATCTTCCTGCAGGGGGAGCACCAGTGTCCTGAGAAGTAGATACCGATGTACTTTCCTCTCAGATCGTCCAGGGTTACTCTTCTTCCTTGTTTGTTGTAGAGAGTAGCCCGGGAGAGGAGGCGGCGGATGGTGGAGGAGGCGGGAGCCTGCTCCACCTCCACAGAGAGGGCTGCAACTAGGAGGAGTGAGAGTGTTATCAGGAACTTCATCTTGATCGTGGATAGTTGGGTACTTTGTTACCCAGCTTTATATAGTACTGGAGTTGTAGATCAGGAGCTAGATGGAGTGTGGAAGACAAAAGATTCTTTATTAGATCAAGTTGTTTGAATAGACTAAACTAGTTTTCTGCATCTGGCTGGAAAATTTTCACCGTAACGTTAGTGCTATTCTCTGAAAATTTCATATGTTTATATGGTGCCGACTTTTATTTTAAAATGAACAAGACAGGGCCTATTGTTTAAATTCACGACTGAAACGTGTAAAATAAAAATCGAGTTTATTGAGACATAGCTTCCTAGCACCTGCGACATTGGTCTTAACCGTAGTGGATAAAATAGCAGGTAGAAACCTTGAAATTACAAATATTACATTTATCCGTGATCGAACGTATAATTCGCGATGAATTGTAGTACTACAAAATACGCATGGGAAAATCAAAACCGTAGAAAAGGGTCGATAGGTTGCAGGTACAGAAATAAAGCAAGATTGAAGGTACAGATACGAAAGGGACAGAAACGACACAGTAAAATGATATTACACTACAACGATATACGTACTTGGAGCGTTGACAAGCTGCACTCCGATAGAAACTCTCCTCCTCTCCCCGCCACTCAGACCACGTGTGTGCTCGTTTCCTACACGTGTATCGGTCACGTGGGACAGTCCCAGTTTGTCTATAACTGTCTGTACCTGTAAAGTGTATCGGTCACGTGAGACAGTCCCAGTTTGTCTATAACTGTCTGTATCTGTAAAGTGTATCGGTCACGTGGGACAGTCCCAGTTTGTCTATAATTGTCTGTACCTGTATAGTCGGGGGAAGTTAATTGTAGCGGCGAAATCTGAACTAAACTTACAGCGCAAAAATGATTTAATTTCTGGATCAAAATCCGCGTATTGTTTATGAAACGCTCCGTGCAACAACATAACGACAACACGAGTTTGAAATATAAAATATATCGTTATGAAGAGTTTGAAGAGTGTGTGATTTACCCGCTCCTCTTTAGAAGACTCCTTCTCGTTCAGAGTAAAGTGCGATACGAACATCAGAGTTTCCCAAACTGTCAGGTTCGGTAACATCCTGTCGTGCTGCGGAGAGAGGAGTTCATAGAATCTGCTGCTCTTTTGAAAAAATCTGTATACCACTTCCAGTCTTATACAACACGGTAATAATATAGATTACGTGACACAAAACTGTAACTAAACAACATAAAACTTCTTATTGATGAAGTTAATGTAGCGCCAATCTAACAGTGAATTTGAACTGTATTCTTGCCAGCACGACTCTAAAACGTAGGAGGAGCGATTGACAGGGCATGGACCCCCTACAGTGAATGTTACCTTATTGCGGAGTCAGCTTGTCCCAATGAACATGGGACTAATTAAACCAACCCTTCTGCAGAGGCTAGGAAAAAGGAATACTCATAAAATTCAACACATGATGCAATATGCACAGGAACCCGAATTGCTCTTTTTTCACAAAATACTTTCAATTCTATTTCCTCTGTTTCTCCCCTTCTATTCTTACACCCTAAACAGACCATCTTACAATAAATAACGCTGTATGCCAATATACTCCAAAACACCACACAGTTCTGTTTGTATTATTGTCACGAGTGGAAAAACTCAAAATGTTGGAGGGTTTGAGCAGGAAAAGCAGGAGTCGTTTTACTTTTTGATCATGGCTACTCATTGTCCAGTTTTCACAACAACGTCAGATGAATTTAAAAACCTTATTTGGAAATTGTTGATTTCACCAAGTTTTCGGATTATTCGAGCGTCAACTTTAGCAGGACATCGTCAGTACTTGAATTGTTCTGCGAGCTAAAGGTGTTTATCCATGTGAAAACTTCCGCATATTAGATTTACCACATGTACTTTTTGTACTTAAACTTTACGAATGAGATTTTGTTGTAATCTTATTAACATCATTGTGAGTTTAAAATATTAAACCATCATACCCTGAGCTATAAAGTCGAGTAGAGAGAATGAAACTTTCCCTTGTCTATCTATGTTCTCCCGCTACAAGCATCATTCTACCTTATCATTACTTCATTATCAATTTTCTTCATTCACATTTGAAGGAAAAACACTTAGCATGCATTTCATTGCTATTTTCATTACAGTATTAAAACTTTACCTAAAGAAATGATGAAATATTGCCATGATGGAAAAGACGTCACTTTTTCTGGGAAGAACGGTAACAATTCCATTCCTCTGCGTTACATTTCCATAACATGCACTTCATTACCGTTATCATTAGAGAATTTATGCTACATTATGAGAAATATTTCACGTCGGACACTTGGTGATGGTTTCTTGAAACTAGGCGCAGCAAGGCTTAAACTTTCAACTTAGATAGAGAAATCGGTATAACTCTTGTAAATTGTAAAACCAGGTTTCGATTCCTTATCTTACGATCCATAAGTACTAGTATCCAGCAATTTACCAGCGGCACTTTAACAGTGTCTGATAGAGACAGTGCAACACCAGCACCAGCTGAGAGGTTACACAACAGTTCCACACATATAGAACGTGTCAGGTAGTGTGTCCGGTACTAGTTTTGTTGGTAGAAAGTGTAACATGACACGCCGTCTCCTAGTTCACCAACTACCGACTACTCTCACGCTTCCACGCCTTACTAACATGACGTTAACGTCTGTCATCTAACACTGTGTATTCGCACCGTCAATCCTGATTTAGTGCCGAGTTTGATAATTTTCCGTCTGATTTTATAGCCAAATTTAGTCGTGTTTTTGAAAGACTGCTGTTTCTGATTTACGATAAAACCATGTGGTTACAGTTACGATGAAACCATGTGTGACTTTGTTACATGTTACTATGGTTACTAGTAACGATGCGTAACATTGCTACATGTTACCATGGTTGCTAGTAACCATGTGGTGACTGTCACTTTTGTGAGTGATCAACGGACTATGTCATTAATGGGCAGCCGGAAAGTTTAATAAATTAATTTCCTTTATTTTCTTAAATTAGATTTGTACTTGGCATGTACGTCCGTTGTTGGCTTTAACCTGAGTTTGCATTTTGTCATGTCGATTTTTGAGTTAGAATGTCCTCGAAAGCATCGTTTTTGAGCCATACAAACAAAGGTCGATACATTTGCTTATCGTGATAAAATGTTAGATCCAGACCTCAGACAAGTAATGTTATTTATTTGTTTTTTTGGCGAGGATTTCATGGTCAGTGGTTACCATGGTCACTGTTTAGTTATGTGCTTCACATGCACCACCAAATCTAACAACTCAAAAAACTTAGTGTGCATATTGCTGACCAGTGACGTCAATGTCCAAATTTACAGCTGAACGATCATTGAACAGTAACTGCAAGTCGTGCAATGAGCTTTGTTCAGGCTATGTTTATCTTGTTACTGCGACTAAGTTGGATCTAGTCCATACACTAAGGTCATACCAACCTGCGTGTTTTCATTCTGTGCAAATGAGATGGTATGTGTGTGTAAAATTGAGTTACCTTGGCAAAATTTGTATCAGCGATAAGTGCTGCGAACATTGTGATCTTTACACTTAATAGCTAGTAGGAATTTGATTTGTCATTTGTAGCATATTTTAAAGATTCCTCCTAAAATCGGTTTACGGGAAACTTGACATATTTTCTCGGTTGTATTGCTTCGTACATTTTCTAGTAGTTTGTTCTTTTTTTAAAACAGTACACGCTATTTTTCGTGCGATATCTTTTTCACATTCATGCATCTAGAGTCTAAGCTGTACTTCTAGCTTGTTAAATTTTGTTTGTTATACTTCTGTTTATTTCTAGTAGCTACAACATTTGAAGCTACTGCGGACCACAGTTTTTGCTAACTTGGTCTGGATTTTACCCAAAATTTAGTGAACGAGTTTATATAAGAAATAGCAATTTGATTGAAAATAAGTATCACTTAACCAAAATAACAATATGAATCGATCTGGACCAAATGATATTGTCATGTATTGACCAATTTTAGTTTTCAATTTTCAATTTTTTCAATTTTCAACTATTATCTGTTCATTTCTAGTAGCTATAACAATTGATATATTGTCTGTTTATTTCTAGTAGCTACAACATTTGTCTGTTCATCTGTTAATCTCATTCAGCGACAACATGATTTCAAACAAAACAACAAGGTGATATAACAATGGGAACTCTAGAAACCCCAATACTAACTGGAACCCTCTACAAGAAGTGTAGAGACACACTCCGGTTTAAAGAGAGGTGGTGCAAGCTGTTCGCCTCCAGTATACAGATCTACTCAGCGGACGGTAAGAAGATGAAGATGATGGTGTCAGTGAGGAACATTGTTGTTTGTGAGAGGGTAGAGAAGGATCTGGTAGACAGGAACAATGTCATGCAGGTTGTATTCGAGCAAGGAATGAAAAACGGGAAGCCTTTCAGAATAAACAGTTTGAGAGGAACTTCTACAGATAAATCTGTATTGTCATTTTTATACCTCTCAGCGGACTATAACATAAATCAGTGGTTAGAAACGATTGGGCGGATGGTAGAGAAATCAGTAGACAAAGGACAACACACGAGACTGTATACGGTGTTCCACAGGGGCGTATACTTGGGGTCTAAATGGAACTGTTGTCACAAGAACAATATAAAAGACGAAGGTTGTAAGGGAGCCACACTGAGTGTAGCTAAACGTCTCTCTATGTCGGTTAACAAGCTGAACACGCTGGGAAGCAGCAGTCTGGACTTGCAGATACCGCCGGAGATGAATGTAGTGGAGGAGGAACCGGAGAGACACATGTTTGATGAGGAGGATGTTTGGGGGGAGGGGAGTATATTTTGAGGTGGAGGTTGGTGTTGTATCACATAGCTTCAGAGGAACGGGAACAGAGAATTCAGATTAAGCAATAACCGCTGTCGCGGTTTGACAAATAACAACTTGAAAAAAATAACGGCGTACCGAGAAGAACATTAAGATAGAACAGAGATACAAATCTCGCACTAACCTGCAGGACATATCCAGAGGAGTGTTTCATCATGCCTGGAGTGCACTCTGTTCCGTTCAGCATTATCTCCCCTTTAACTTTAGAACCAGCTACTGCTCTGTTTGCTAAAACATCTAGCAGACTTGTCTTTCCTGAACCTGGATGAGAATGTTATCTGTGTTTATGCTAGGACCACAGAATAATGACATGACGATCAATCTTGCAGGAGTTTGGGGCTGCTCAAATCCCATTTATTGAGCACATAATAATTTTCGACTTCGAACACACTTCTCACATAAGGTATCACATGAAGATATAACGACATTCTTTACTCAATTCCTTACCAGAGTTTCCCATGATAGCCATGAGAGTGCCATCAGGAACATGTAAGGTCACATTGTTGAGGATGTTTCTAGAAGCGCAGTTCCGAGAAAGTCCCAGTTTCCAGGAAGGGTATAGCGGTACAGAGTAGTGGAGACCTTCTACAGAAACTGCCTTTCTGTTAACTACATACGGGGCAAAGTCATCTCCGTCATCTTCTCCCGCTTTCTCGTAAAACTGGGGTAGAGGGTGAGGTAGATGAAAATTCTATGATCTCGATCGAGAAATAGTCTCAATTAGTCGGTAAATTGGAGAAAAAAGTGGAGAGTTTCATATGCTTGGACTGGACTAGTCAAAACTCGATCAACTGATAAAAGTTAAATCTAATTTTAATCATATCAATCAAAGCAAGTGACCTGTGACAAAAATCACGAAAACAGACCAGTTTATAAATATCATGGAATTGAATTCGGTGTTACCTTTTAAATCAGTTCAACAAACATGAAATATCTCCAATGTTTAAGTCAACAAGTTTTACCTCATACTCTACAGAATTAGTTGTTCCAACCTTCATGTTTACACTTCTCTCATCTTTACTTGTGCTGCTTCTACTTGGATAGAATTCTCTTGCTAAACTAGATACGTAATGTTAGCTGTTTTGTGACACTTGATTTGTTTTTAGAAGATGATTTCAGTTAAAAGATTAAACCGTTTGTTGTAAGTTTTGACAAATACTTTGAAATTAGTGAGCTGTTTTGTCTGTTTATTGTATGTTACACGTAAAATTTTAGACTATGGTCGATTTTTGGAATATTTATAACTTAGAGCGTTTATACTTTAAACTTGGAGTTTGCTTGTAAACAAATGACTTGAGTTCCCTATAAAATCTGTCAATGGTTTACAACAATTTTATCATTACAAAACAACCAGAATAATTTAAAACCCTTGTGTCCTCCCGTTTTTCAAACCATTTCAACTATTTGGTGTTAACTGAAAACTGGGTCAACTTCAAAATTTAAATTCTTGAACATGCACAGAACAGCTTTATAGAGACGATTTGTAAAAGTTTTGTGAACAGAATAAGAAGAAAACAAGGGAAAATCCCACCTAAATTACACTGCTATACCATATAATTATATACCATGGTTACGAAATAGGCTAATAGGCTAATAAACTTCACGATACAAACTCGGGGCCGGTACACTTAACAAACTCACAACTGAAAACATTTCGGACAGCAACAACTAAGACACAGCAGTGATATCAGACTCTCTCCTGGCACAGTCCACAACAACAACAACTAAGACACAGCAGTGATATCAGATTCTCTCCCGGCACAGTTCACAACAACAACAACTAAGACTCATCAGTGATATCAGATTCTCTCCTGCACAGTCCACAACAACGACAACGACAACGACAACTAAGACACAGCAGTGATATCAGATTCTCTCCTGGCACAGTCCACAACAACAACAACTAAGACTCTGCAGTGATATCAGATTCTCTCCTAGTGTAAGCAGCCTCCTTTCCTTCCAGCACGGTATCGCTTGTTATCAGTACATGTTGTATGTCTGACCCAGGTATCTCGAACATTGCGTCAAGGAGAGTCGTCTCTACTATCGACTTTAGAGCTCGAGCTCCTGAATTTATGAATCGGTTAAATGGCGTGTTGGACTACAAACTTATCCTCAATATCCTTACGATTTTTCTTGTAAAAACCCACTATGCATACCAACTCAAATCTAAATACCATTTTCGCAACTCATAGTGGGTGTTTTTGAAAATCTTTAAATAAAATACCTGTTTTCTTGCAGAAAGCCAGCTCAGCTACGGCTCTGAGAGCGTCCTCACTAAACTCAAGTTCACAGTCGTTAAGAGATAATAGTTCCTTCAGCTGGGATATAACACCCCGTTCTTTGTCGTTAGCTATGATCATCAGGTCTTCCTGTGATAGTGTTCAGTTCTAGTTCTACTAAATTATAGGTTGTGTCTTTTTGCAGGGTGTACAGTAGCAGGAAATTTTAGAGAAGCAAAAGTTTAGAAGTTGTGGAAATCGGAAGAAATTTAGCCTTTAGGGTTGAGGTACATCAATGTGAGATGATGCTCTTAAGCTCTAACCTGGGTAAGGCTATCTAGAGTAACTACGACTGGAATTCTGCCGGCTAACTCAGGAATCACTCCGTAGTCCAGTATATCTCTAGGTTCAACCTGCAATCAGGAGCTTGAGTATGTGTACATACTACATTGGAAGAAAATTTGGGACCAATCTGCTGAATTGATTTCCAAAGACCTCACTTTCTGGTGATCATATTAAACGCTAGAATTCCCCAACCCTACTCGCTAACCTGAACTAGAAGTCTGTCTTTAGTTGTGTTCTTTTCCTCCGTATCTTTTATCTGTTTTATCCTATCTTTCCTGGTTTCTGACAAGCTCTCTGTTTCCAAGATCTTCTCTGAAATTTCTTCTTTTTAAGTTAGAATAATAAAAACGTTAAAAGGTGTTTAAAGTTACAAAACTAGCTGTAAAGTTGATACTAGTAAATGATAATGCGGCGCAGGTACCTAGTAAACTAGCAACCCAGGCACCTAGTTACCTAGCAATCCAGGTACCTAGTTACCTAGCAACCCAGGTACCTAAAACCTAGCAACCCAGATACCTAATACCTAGCAACCCAGGAACCTAGTTACCTAGCAACCAAGAAACCTAATACCTAGCAATCCAGGTACCTATAAACGAAGCAAACCAGGTACCTAATACATAGCAACCAAGGTACCTAGTTACCTATTAACCCAGGTACTTAGCAACCCAGGTGCATAGTTGCCTAGCAACCCTGATACCTTATATGTACCTAGCATCCCAGGTACCTAGTTACCTAGCAACCCAGGTACCTAGAAACCCTGGTGCCTAGTTACCTAGCAACCCAGGTACATAGCTACCTAGCAACCCAGGTACCTAGTTACCTAGCAACCCAGGTACCTAGCAACCCAAGTGCCTAGTTACCTAGCAACCCAGCTACATAATTACCTAGCAACTTGGGTTACCTTCAATAGAAGCTGCTTTGATGTGATGTTCCTCTGACATCGGAGTACCGAATCCCAGGGATTTAGACGCTGTTCTACGTTTAATGATCTGATCAAGACCAATGAAGGCTCCAGAGGCAAGAAACAGGATGTTTCTCGTGTCAATCTGAGGGAGAGAATAATTTACAATAGTAACTTTACATTACAAACGACTGTGTTCCAAATGATTAACTTGAATGAGTTCAAACATTTAAAAATATTTGTGTCAAATTTATAACCGGTACTAACAAATTAATCTAGACATAAAGTTAAAAACTTCACTCATAGCCGTTACCTGATAAGTTTTGTTTTTACTCTTGTCAGTAACAGTAACATTTGTACCCTCGATTATCTTCAGTAGACTCTGCTGCACTCCTTCTCCACCTATGTCTTTACCCCCGTGTTTGTTTCTTTTACTTGCTAACTTGTCGAGCTGGGGGAGAGAGGGAGAATTGACAGGACGGTTTCTCAGTCGGCTTGAATGTCAGGTCGGTAAGAACTTTAGAAGTTTAGAAACCTGGAACTTTCGATTAATCTTGTAAATGAAAAATCGGTCGACTCCGAAATACGTGCCCGAAGGGGGGGGGGGTCCCAAAAACAAGCCAATTTACCATTTTTGGTGTAGCGACCGGTATTTTTTGATTTTCGGTGTTTGAGAAGGGTTGTCAAATAACAGGACGAAAACAACCATCAGGAGTGAACTGTCGATTCGAAAAACAGATTACTTTAACGGGTGAACGAATATAGTGTATTAGTTACCTCGTCAAGCACGATTATCCCTTGTTGAGTTCGCTCCAAATCTTGTCCTGCGGCCTGCCAGAGTCTCACAATTACACTCTCTACATCTTCACCTGATGTTACAGTGTTACCATAGCTACAGTGTAACAATAATACCATAGTTACAGTGTTACCATGATACCATGGTTACAGTGTTACCATAGTTACAGTGTTACCATAATACCATGGTTACAGTGTTACCTTAGTTACAGTGTTATCATGGATACAACATTACCATGGAAACAGTGTTACCATGGTTACTGTGTTACCATGGTTACAGTTTCACCATGGTGTCACTATGAGAGAGTGATACCATGGTTACAGTGTTACGGTTTTACTATGGTTACAGTGTTACGGTTTTTACTATGGTTACAGTGTTAAAGCGTTACGGTGGTTACAGTGTAACAACGTTACGATGGTCACAGTGTTACAACATATTTCTATGCACTAAAACCAGAGCAACAGTGAAGAGATAACTACAACAATATCCCAGATTTACAACGCAGTACAAGATCAACTTGTACAAGATTGACTACAGTATACAAAATAGATTAGACTACAATATACAAAATAGATTAACAATGTACAAAATAGATTAACAATGCCTACCAACATATCCGGCCTGGGTCAGGGAGGTACAATCACATACTACCATCGGTACATCTAGCAGTTTAGCTGCCATCTGGAACAGATACGTCTTCCCTGAAATTGTTGTGTTGATTGTTAGGTAGAGGCATCATGACTCATAAATTAAGTTAGAAGTATTCTACCATCACTCTACAAATATAAAGAGTAAATTTGAAAGGAAAGAGGAAAGTGAAGTCTGCCAAAAGTAAGCCACAAAAGAACAAATGAAAATTTCCTACCAAAACTCCAATACTAATAAGACTTGAAACACCAAACTGTAACTGTTGTGGTTTCAAGTGGGGAGGAGACCTTTTTCAGGTCCTCATTTCGAGCAAGCAAATGTAAGTATTGTTCGGATAACTGTGACTTACAACAACTACGCTGCGAAATCAAGTCGGAACACAGCCTGCCGTAGTACTATTAAACAACAAAAAATCAAGAGTAAAGGTACAAAACAAATTGTATAGTGCATGTAAAGTAAACAGCGCATATATACGTATATATATACGTATATGATCATTGTCATTAGGATTGTGCGCCGAAAATTTTACAAATTTTCTAAATTTGACTTAGTACTACGGCAGGCTGTAATCTGATACACATTGTGTAATTGTGTACTTACCACTGCCGGTAGGACCTATCAGAAGAACGTTACTCTTGTCTAATCTCGGTACATCCTCCCGGTCCTTATCAGTTTGTTGAGCTCTAAGTCTCTTGTAGTGGTTGTATATACTGACTGCTAACACTTTCTTAGCTCGGTCCTGCCCTTGTACGAACCTGCGTCGAAATAAGTGTAAATAAACAGTACAGTGAAAGTGAATCTATAAAGATATCTACGGTAAAAGTTTTCATGTGAAACCAATCGCAAATAGTGGAAGTGATCCGACACAAAAGAAACCGACTTGTCGAGATAAGTGAAGATATCGCGAGGGGGAGGAGCCTGGTCCACGACAACCTTCTCCTTCTGATCTGCAGGACTAGGCTCCTCGTAGGCGGGCCCGAACAGGCGACCTAGTCTCTTGTCGTCCAGACTCTTTATATCTTGAGCTGGGGGAAGGGGAGTTACAGTTTCTTCTTTCTTTCTCAATTTCATAACACAGTGCCAATAATTTACTGTTCTTACAAATTTAAACAACACAAGTTAATACTCGCCCGGGGTGTTGGGTCAGGGCCCAGTTTCTCCCCTGACTCCCCTGACTTCCCCTGACTCCCCCTGACTCACCTGACCCTCTAGCTCTACTTAACCAGGACTCACCTCTACTCAGCTCCTCTAACAGCTCGCTGTTGTACAGATTATCAAGATGTGGAACATCACTTTCTGCTATGTCTGTTTCCGGTACAGGGTTGTGTACTACCGAGATAAGCTCGTCACACTTGTGACATCTAAGGGAGGGGGAGGTTTAGTCCTTATTTCAAATCAAGGCCGTAAAAGTTAGATCCGATTATCGGCGATAATCTTGACAATTTTGTCGGAAACAACAAAAACTCTGATACAAATTAAAATCTATTTCAAAAAAGCTCCATTATTACCTGATGTGACGTTTAGTTCCAGAAAACTTGCAGTAGAACATGATGAGAGACTTGCACTTAGGACAAGAGAATCTGATCTTGCCACCTGCGTTATGTGATCCCCCACCGTACCGGGGCATGGATTGTACTGGTGAGGTGTGTAGGTTCTGGACACTGGGGGAAATTAAAATCCTGATAGTAGAGAAATTGAGAGGCCATGATTAGTTGCGAAAACCGACCTCTGCGAGGGGCTAGAATGAATAAGCTAGAATGTCTAGCATACAACTAATTAAAATCTCGGTAATACCCACCATGGGAGATTATGTCTTATAGAAAGAGGGGACACTCCGCCAGCTAGTTGGGTTAGACCGCGCCCATTTCTTACACAGGACAGTAGGGACCTCTGCATGGCTTGTATTCTGGTGGGTTGGATAGTCTCTTTTACATGTCACATTCTAGGGGAGGGAGAGAATAATGAATATTGAGAGAGGAACTTAGGGAATATTGAATAATGTAAATATGTAAATGTTGTCGATGTGTAATAACAAAGCGTGAATATGATTACCTAAATATTATGCGATGTAAACAACTGGAACATTTAAATAATGGATCGCAAAACAATCAAAATTATAATTAAATAGAAAAACGAGCTTCGTCCACAAACCGATCTATCTTAATTCCTGTAGCCGTACAATGCAAACGATAAATAATGACTTCGCATCAATTTCCGACTATCCCATTACAAAACTTAATATCTTCTGTAGTGTCCTGAGGACCGACCTCGGTTCCCTGACAAGTTAGAACGATCAGATGGAGCATTCCTCCCGCCTCGGTTTTGATAATTGTGGCGATCATCATAGTGGTCATGATGTTGCTCATAGTAACGCTCTCGGGGTTCATATCTGTCTTCGTACCGCTGTTCATATCGGTCATTGTAACGCTGTTCATATCTATCATTGTAACGCTGCTCATAAACCTGATCGTAACCATGGTAACGTTGATCATATCTCTCATCGCCCCGACGATCATATCTCCTGTCATCTCTCTGATCACGACGACCTTGGCTAGATTCTCCTCCTTCTCTCCGATGTCCCCGGTCGTCGCCTCTATCCTGATCCCTCCTTCGGTAATCCTGACTTTTAGAACTCTTATCTTTACCATCTCTACCACTGTTAACATGTCCACCAGATTGATCATGGTTACCATGGTTACGATAAGAAGAACTTGACACAGACATATCACGAACTTTATCAACAATCTGATCTGCTGCCCCAGCCCGGTAACTATCATACCCTTGTTTGTGGTGGAAAGAGGGGTCGTGTAGTTGACGAGGAGGACCGTTATCATCGTACAACAGGTGGTCGTGTATCTCAAACCCGTCCTCGTCTACCTGAGTGTACCCCTTACTTTTAGAGACAGGAGCTGTAGATTTGCTACTCTCTTCAACTGGGGCTGCACCTCCTAGGGCGGGGAAGTCTGCTTCCAGATCCGCTTTGAACCCAGCTGGTTTGTTTTGTCCGGAGGAGTAATCGTCTCGACGAGATCTGTTGTTCCCACGGCCACGTGACCCCTTTCCGCGCCCACGTGACCTGCTATTTCGATCTTCGTTACTGTGTGACCTGTCGCTCCTGGAACCTCCACCCCAAGAGTTAGAACTGTAGTCGGTATCTGTACTCCTCCCTGTGGCAGAATCAGCAGCAGCAGAACTTCCTAGAGCAGGGAAGTCATGTACCATGTCACCCAGACTAAACCCAGTGGGGTGGCTCCTCTCTGGAGGCGAGTAGTCGTCCCTTCTCGACCTGTCCTTACCTCGGGAACCTCTACCTCTATCAGACTTGTTTTCCTCGTCTCTTTCCCGGGTGTTACCGCGGTTTTTGTCGTGGAAGTTACCACGACTGTTTCCGCGGAAATCGGGCTTGTTTCCATAGTTACTGTCGTGGAAGTTACCACGACTATTTCCTCTGGAATCGGACTTGTTTCCATGGTTACTGTCGTGGGAGTTACCACGACTACTTCCTCGGAAATCGGACTTGTTTCCATGGTTACTGTCCTGATAGATACCACGACTCTTTCCTCTGGAATCGGACTTTTTTCCTCGACTTTTGTTATTGAACCGATCGTCGTTTGATCTGTGACCATCCCCGTCATTAGATCCTCTGTGATCATTTCTTTGTCCTCCTCCTTTTCCGCGACCTTTTCCTCCCCTATCCCTCTGATAAGAACTTTTCTGATCACTGTTATCATTCTTTCCATCATTCCGCGAGTTTGAATCTTCTGTATCGAGATTGCTAGGTTTAGAAAGTACTGAATTCAAACTAGCGCTGTTGTTGTTTCCGGCTGATCCGAAAGGAACAAACTTGGGCGGACCTCCCTCGCCTCCCTTTTTCTTGGAAATATTCTCGTTCTTCTCAATGTTCTCCACCAACTTCTCAACCCTACCCCCCAAAATCTCACAGTTTCCGGGCGTCAGTAGCAAGAAACCCCCTAAAACCTGGGCTCCGCCACTCTTTATTCTCAACTTGGTGCCGGGGTAAACTTTCCCGCTAAGTCCAGGTATTGTCTGCAGATTCATAGCCGAACAGGTTGAGTTACCGTCTGACAAAGTCAAGCGGAACATGCTCTTATTGGACCCGTTTTCGTGGCTAATCTTGGAGTGACTGACATCCTTTACACGTTTTACTTGCAGTATTTTAGGGCCGGTCAGTAAGGTCGTGCTTGCAAAGTCAGCTGGTATAAACTTAGCTCCAACATGGGATAGATCTGTGTCGAGGAGTTCAGTGTGGGTTTTCGAGATGTCCGGTTTTAGGATCCAGCCTTCCTGTTCCAAACTTTTCATCTTCCTTCCTGAATTACGGTGGTCAGTCTTGCAGTTAGAGTTTAGAGTTTAGACATTTATAATTGTAGACGCATGTCGTAAATACGACATACGACACGGAAATATTTTTATTGCTATCATTGATTTTGTTCAAAAATATGTGAAATTTATCGAATATTATATGGAAAAATTGGAAAGTTGTGCTTAAAAAACAAATTCTTTTAAATAAATTACAGAATGTAAAATTAGACAGTTTTTAACATAAAAAAGTAAAATTACAAACGCTTCTCGACTAAATGTAAGCAATTCTAAAAGAAGCTTTAAAGTTTAAAGCTGTTATCGATAACCAGTTACTACATGAATTTAACTCATTTCGTGCAAGACTTTTCTATCCAATCAAGATAAGGCTGGTTTCCTTGGTCAATATCAGCTGATATTACCTGAAATATCGACAAGTAAACAAGATGCTAAATGTAATTTTCTAAATTAATTTCTATTTCTGTTACAGTTACGTCCGCATTAACAACGCTTTCAGTCCAGTTAGGATGGACTATTCAACAATAAACACAGAAATTTGAAGTTTCTATGTCTACAGTGGACTAACTTCTACACAGTCGTACGGGTGTTTTGATTTAACGAACTCCGACAGTTCACTGAACTTTGCACTTGTAGATTTTATCATGAGTAGCAGCTGAAATGAGGCGCTGATAAGAGATAATCACTGATAAGTCTAACCCTAAAACTGATATTAGAGATAATCACTAATAAGTCTATTCCGAAAACCGTTAAGAGATAATAATCACTAATAAGTCTATTCCTAAAACCGTTAAGAGATAATCACTGATAAGTCTGCCCCTAAAACTAATGGGTTATTACTGAAACGTCTAAGACTTCGAACGTAGCCTGGTTGTTAAAACTACTAGCGCCTATAAAACACATTTTAACCTCAATTTGGAGATAATCTAAACCTCTAAACCTGAATTTGGAGATAATTTAAACCTCCAAACCTGAATTTGGAGATAATATAAACCTCTAAACCTCTTGATCCTCCTCAATCTTGCCCTGCCACTCGTAGTATGACGTCACTCCCGGAATAACGTTAATACACGCTGCTAACTTCTCACTTAATAGTCCTGGGGTTTAGTATTGTAAGTAAACTATCGAACCTAATATACTCAAAGAAATGTCTTGATCTTGGTAATCGATATATCTGAACCGAACTGAAATTAATAGTCCTAGGGTTTTTGGATTGTAAGTTAACTGCAGATCTTGCTTATGTCCTTGTATGAATCTTATTATAACTGTGCAACAAGAGATCTTGTATCTATCTCAGTAGTTGATATATCTAAATGGAAATAACAGTGTAAAGGTACAATATATAATTAAATTCGTAAATATTAAATATACGAAGACGCTTACCTCCAGCTATAGATTTAGCGACCTCCCTACTCGGGACTGTAACGAATACCATACAGAACTTTCCTGCTGCTCCTGCCATGGTATCCTAGGTCGTGTTTAATAGTTAGCTTAAAGTAAGTAGTTAGTTTTAAGTAAGTAGTTTGCTTAAAGTAAGTAGTTAGCTTTAAGTAAGTAGTTAGCTTAAAGCAAGTAGTTAGTTTAAAGCAAGTTGTTAGCTTTAAGTAAGTAGTTTGCTTAAAGTAAGTAGTTAGCTTTAAGTAAGTAGTTTGCTTAAAGTAAGTAGTTAGCTTAGAGTAGGAAGTTAGCTTAGAGTAAGTAGTTAGCTTAGAGTAAGTAGTTAGCTTAGAGTAAGTAGTAAGCTTAGAGTAAGTAGTTAGCTTAGAGTAAGTAGTTAGCTTAGAGTAGGAAGTTGGCTTAGAGTAAGTAGTTAGCTAACTTACTTAGATTGATGTTATGTGTTAAATGATTTTCACGGAGATAAGCTAAAAAAGTGAAGAATGGAATTTACTGAAACGGAGGCGAGTAATAAACGGTTGGATTAAAGTGCTTAAATTAAGAAAATACAATTCAGGAACATAAACAAAATGTCAATCTGCTGATAGCTACTGAGTCTCGATCCGCCCCGATCAAGAAAACCGTGTACTTGACACAACTAATATTTGGGTGACAAAATTGGGTAAACAAACTGTCTCACTTCAGAAATGTACGTAATTACACATTTATCGTTACGATCTGATAACACTACTCTGTGTAAAACAGATAAATAAGGAACCCTTTCGTTTCGCTCACGCTGAAATTTGAACTTTCTCTGTACTCGTAGTTGCATGTCACCAAGTTCGACCTGACCTTGGCCGATTCCTCATATTTACAGCGATAAAATATTCAATTTTTAACGTCACTTTTTTACTATCTTTTCCACTTGTCAGGCCCGGTAAAACTCGTCATTCCTTTTCCTGAAATTCCACATGTTCCGATACCGATCTGAAAAAATAAGGTATTTGTATTGATGATGACAATGCGTAAATAATGCAATATGCACATTCACAAAACATAATATATAAGACTAAGTTATGTGAATAACTTGATATTCAGCCTGTACATTAAACAACACACATCAATACAGACGCGTGAGTAGCGTAAATACAGGCGTGTGACGAATGTCATGTATCTCAAGCGTACAAATAATGATCTGCTGTATTTCTAGTATCACAAGGAAATTACAGAATAACACGTTCTTGTATTTTACATGGAGACACATACTTGAATGAAGTAGATGCCCCAATAGACCGATCAGAACAAGCAGGATACTTACGGAATTGCTGCAGGATTATTCCGTACAATTAACATGGGAGAGAATGTGAGAAAAAAAATCTACAAACCTTCCCCTCAAAGTTATCTGGTGAAGCGAAGATACTCTTCTTTGTTGAGTTTTTAGCTACCGTCTTGTTTCCTTTCATAAACGACAGCCAGTTCTTTTTCTCTTGTTCTTTAGCCTGGAAATCAAGTATGTTAGAAACGCCAGAGGTAAGTAATTTATTAAGGTGGAATAGAGAATGCTGTTTTAACTTCCAGAAAAACTTTACAGATAACGAAATAAAACTGTAGCTAAAAGAGGTTGTTCCCAACCTCTAAACGTTACCTGTTCCATTTCAGTCTGTCTTTGTTTTCTGCTCAATTTCTTTTTCTTTTTCTTCTCTTTTTGAACAACTGACTTCTTCGCTCTAAAGCAATCAAATTATTGCCTCCCAAATCTAGTTAAAAGTGTACAGACTATGGATTTACCTTGCACTACAACACAGAATTACGATACGTGGTTTTGTAAAAACTAACTCGACTGGCGTGGGAGCAGTAGTTACTTCTCCCCATCTCCTCTTTTTCTGTTTCCTCACATTCGATAGCTGAAATTATGTGCACTTTAATTAACTTATTTTTTCAACAATATAAGTAGACGTATGAATTTTTAAAAATCTACATTTGTGTTTTGAGCTCCTTAAACCAAGTCTAAGCTGAAAATCTTACCAAGACATTAGCTACTAGTCCACTGTCGCTGTACTTAACTTGTAAAAATCCGTCACCGTTTGCTAACACTTCTGCTTCGTTAAACCTGGAAAAAGTAGTAAGATTAAATACGAGAAAATCGTTTTGTAGAAGGAGGAATTTTATGATTTTAAAGTCAAGATATTTTTAAAATTAAAAAAAAACTACACTGATTAGTATCGGAATTCAAAGCTTGGCACTTGTCTCCTGGTTTCCAGTCAGCAGTCAACATCTTCAACTCTTGTAGCTGTTGCTGTGTACAGAGGAAATGTTAATTATCTCACATAATTGTGATCAAAGATACGTAGCACACAACTGTGAAGATGTACATCGTACAGTTGTAATTCTGTTCATGTTTGTCGCCTAGCAAAGTAAAGGACCCAGAAAGTTTATCATTACCCGATATAATCGTTCTTTTTCGTCGATGATATCGACTTTCGGTGTTTTCCGACTGACTGAGAAATTACTGCCGATCGTGATCTGAAGAGTGAAACAGAATCAATTTTATTTTACCGATTACCGTTCTATTAAAATTGAATTAAATCAAAACAACTTAACGTAGCCTATGTAAATCGACACATCAATATTCAACAACGAACCATGGGCTCAATTTCACTATTCTCAGTTTCAGGGGCGTTTATTTCTGGTTCGTGTACTGGTTCTGAGAGAGCTGAGGTTTCCGTCGCCGTCGTCACGCCGACATCATCATCGTCATCGTACAGCGACATCACTGTCGGCGTTTTCTGGGGATGTTAGACTTTGTTTCACAATATTCATTCTTTTTGTATACATTATATCTCAAAACTGGAAAAGGCGGGAAATTGAACTTCCGGGTCAAAAGTCGCGTAGACCGTTAAAACAGGACTTTATATTGATCCTAACCTGTTTAGGAATTGTGATTGAGTCCTCCTCCACCTCTTTCATCACTTTGGACTTTTTGCTACTAGACAGTCCCATTAGATCCTCTGTTAAGGCTATAATATCCTGAAGTACACAAATCTTACACACAATACATATGTGGTGATGTGGCCTTTGTCAAGAACGCGCGTCAATTAACGGATACGCGCGTATCTCATTGACCCACAGTGAAAATTCACTGGAAAAACTTTTTCGCGTGTGCGCACAAAAAACAAAAATAGACAAAAGTGTCCCAGAGAATTTCAAAACTCTGGTTTTGCAGCCAAATAGTCTAGCTGTTAACTACAGACTGACCATCAAATCTGCTTTCAGCTTTATCAGTTCTTCATTGTCAGGTTCCCCAACTAGGGCAGCTTCAACCTGGGAAGGGAAATAGTGAGACTTAAAAGCGATACGGCATGAGCAGGTATTATAATAGTTCGTACTAAAGGAAAGTCGATTTCCAAATAGTAGACTACAGTCTACAATCGATCATTGTCCAGTTGAAGCGAGTGACGAAATGTATCCGCTGGAATAAGTTGTATATGTAGTTAGAACTAAATAAGTCCCGTGTCGCTGAAGACAAGTATTCAAACACGTGTAGTGTTTCTGTAAGTACCTGTTCTAGTTGTACTTTGTACGTCTGTATGTCACCCAACCCGTCCATTGTATAACTGTGCAGGGAAATGTTAGGATATCAGATATACATTGTGTATATCATCATAGTTTAACATAACACATTCTTATCAGTAATCATTACAATTTAATGATAATTATCAGCAATAGCAATCATTACACTTTAATGATCTGTTCATGAACGTTAATTTCAAACAATGAAACTAGAAAGTTAGCGATTAAGCATACCACAGTACTATACGTTAAGTAAATTCCACTGTAAGTTAAAGTACAGATATCTTATATTTTTCTACTATCATTATGGATATTCAGTATTCTAAAGATTTCTTCACCATTAAGTGATAAAATCGTTAAAATAGGCAAGTAGCATATCTTGATTTAATTTAAGGGCGCCAGCAAAATAGCAAAATCTATGACACAATGAATGTGACAAATGTAGAATTCATGGTATAGTGTAGTCAACCATTTATTTAACTTTGGCATAGAAATATTTTGAAAATGTTATACTAATCAGTGTTTATCACTTCAAAATTCAATTAATGTTAGAATAAGTTTAATATATGCTGTGGATTCATATTTACTCTAAATATGATATCAATATTTGTATAAATAACATACAATGCAAATGTCTAGACTATAGCAAACACAGATCTTTAAATAATATAGATATCAAGGGAAATGGGAAGAGGTTAAAGTTTTAAAAAAAGTTATGTAATCTGTTTCATCAGCTCAGATTAAGCTTTTTCTAAATAACCTGTTAGACGAGACAATTCTAAACTCGTTGCTAAGTCAAACAAGTCCTCCTTTTGTTGTACTTGGTAACCACATAACGTATTGAACTGTTTCAATAATACGTATTTCTCTTCAATAGTTAAGTTCTTTAAATTGATTTGACATTTATTAACCAATGACAAATCTGCAGCAAAATGGAGCTTAAAACTTTAAGGGGTCGCAATTTTCAGACACTTACTTCCTGATTTTTTGCTAATGTAAACATAGTACTTTTAAAGCCTAACAATTAATTACTAAGCAAAAAAGCTTAGAACAAAATTAACAAAAGTACTAGATCTTACTCAAGTTTAAAAAGTCTTCAATGAACTGTATAAATATCTTGATTAAAATGGAAATAAATGCTCCAATATTGAAATCCAATGATCTTTAAAATATTTGACATTCCAATTATGTGTTTAATTCCAAGGGAATCACAAAATTTACTAAAAATCATTTGTAATCTATCAAGTGCTGGGTTCAAAATTGAAGCTTTTCCCCCAAATCAACTAAATGACTTGCAAATGTTGACTAAAATTTGGGGGTTTTGCATTGGATCTATTTTGTTAAGATATCATACCTTTTTGTAACACTCTGAACAAAAACTTCATTGAATACTGAATCCTATTTTTGAACATTCGCTAACCAGGCTTTTTTTGACAAAACAGCACAGAAACGGTGGTAAAATTTCACAAAGAGAGATTTCATACAAAAGCTGAAGTAAAACATGCAAGGAAGTCTTGATCTTGGCACTTCTACTTGTTTAATGCAGCATTACAAATCCACTAACAAATGAAACGGTGCTAACTGCCACAAACTGTAGGCTTTTAGACAAAGATCATAATGGGTTATGGGGCCTTTTCAAATCTAAGTTTCTCTCTTGTCCAAAGCAGATTAACTAATAATTAATTAACCAAATACCAAAAAGTCATAGATTATACACTAAAAAGTTACTGTTCAGGCTTGAAATTGAACTGAGCACCCTCCTCAGTCTCCCCACTTTCAGGGTTTTCCTCAGCAGCAAGATCCTGCATTTCCTCCTCATTACAATCATCAGGACCCATCTCGACAGTCTCTCCCTCCACATCTGTCAGCTCTTCAGACTCATCTAAATCGTCAGACTCTGCTCCAGAGTCAAGCTCATCGTACCCATCATCAGTAATATGTTCGTCTTCGTGAGCATGGTCACCTGGTTCCATCTTGTTGTTCTGGTTCGTGTCTACAAAAGACTCATCATGCATTTCATGGACTTTCTGGTGAGAGGTAAGTGCACCGGCATTAGTCGTGTAAAAGTCACATTGTGAACAGAGAAGGACTTTAGTTTCCCCTTGTCTTCCTTCAACTTCGGGATAACTCCCATCACCAGGATTAGAAAGTTTGTTGCACTTCAGATGTTTTCTCCCTTTGTGTACACCAGAGTGGGATATAACGTGAGTCTTCAGACTAGATGCTGTTTGAACCCTGCTATTGCAGAGTGGGCATTTATAGGGTTTGATTTCAGTGTGAGGACCTCCTTTTTTGGAGCCAGCTTTGCTCTGCATGTGCTCTTGTGCACAGCGCTTGATGTGATCAGCAAATTCTTCATGATCAATATTCATGTAACCACATTGGTCACAAGTGTGAACGTCAGCACTTTCATTTGACTGAATTTCGTGAAAATCAAGATGAAGGGTCATCTCAGAAAGGACGGTGGTAGTGAACTGACAATGGTGACACTTGTTGGTGCGGTAGTTGCTGTGCTCTAATAGGAGATGCTCCACAAGCTCATCTCTGGACACCAGAATGTGGTCACAGATACTACAAGCATAGGCACCTTCATTTACCTCAGATCCATCTTTTATGTTGTTCATAGTGTTGTGAATACGCCTATGAACTCCCAAAATTTTCTTTGTCTCACAGATGAAATCACATTGGTCGCATTTCAGGAACTTGCTCATTAACTCAGGATTGTTTTCAATTAGGTGATGAAGTTCCAGATGTTTTACAAGAATTGCTTTCTTCTGGGTATTATAAGGGCACTTGTTGCACTGGAATTCTCGGATTCCAGTATGGACAGACTGATGCTTCTTCAAGTTATGGACACTTGCAAATGTTTTAGGGCAGTGGGGACATTTGTATGTGCGTATTATCTTTTTGTTGTGAGAGTTGCGGTGCCTTATGAACTCCCTATGAATGTTTGTAACAAAGTCACACTCACAGCATTTTCTTTTCTTGTGGAAGTTCTTAACATGATTGTCAATTCTCTGCTTGTTGATGGTTTTGAATGTACATCCTTTGATGGGACAGCCAATATTCTTATCTTGATGAGACTCCAAGTGCCTTTGCAGCTGATGGATTGTGGAAAACCTCTTTTGACAGAACTCGCAGACATAGGCATCATCAAAATGCTTTCTCTGGTGAACCCTCAATGCATTGAGCTGTTTGTAAGACCGACTGCAGACATCACAGACATATGGACGCTCATCAGTGTGGGCAGTGCGCATGTGGCGTGCCAATATATGTTGCTCAACAAATCCTCTGTCACATAGACTACAGACATATGGCTTTTCACCAGTGTGATGGCGCATTTCATGAGCTCTTGTGTGGGACCTGAATCTTCCTTGATAAGGACAATAGGAACATTTGAATGGTCTAACAATGGTATTGCTGTGTAGTTTCCTATGTTTATCAAAATAGGGTTTCACTCTTGTAGAATACTTGCATGTGGCACAATAGTAAAGTTTTGTGTTTTGGGGTTCATTGTGTATTTTTATATGTTGTTCAGTGTTATCACGATTGAAAGAGAAGAAATCACAGAGTGAACATCTGAACACCTTTTTCACAGTTCTTATCTTCTTAACAACTGGAATGTCAGAGTCTTGATTGCTGTCAACATTTTCATCAACTTCTTCTTCTTGCTCCTCTACTTTGGTGGGTTCCAGTGGCTGTATTGCTTCATGATGAGAGTGCTGTCTCTCGTACTCTTCTTCGTCAGAGGGGTAGTCAGATTCCGACCCATTCTCCATATGTTCTTCTATTTCCTCCTCTTCATATTCAGGTTGACCTGAATCTGGAGGCGCTAAGGCCTGAGCCACATCCGTCATCACTACCTTGCAGAAAAGAAGAATTTAAATGTTAATAAATTAATTCATTAAAAAAGGAACAAATTTGATCATATTGGAAAAGTTGTGAGGTTTATTATCACAAAAGGGTGTAAAATATATGAACTAAGCACTGATATTTTCGTTTCACTGTTAAATCCATGACAGTTTTTCAATTAAAAGCAAACGATGAAATGCAAAAAACAGATTCTTCCAATTTTACAGATTTACAGCAATTACATTTTGACATATTCAATAACAATTGCCATTGATAATCATCTCATAGCCATTTATGACGAGGACAATAATTTCATTTTGAAATTGAAAATTGCAGCATGGCTGCCAAGCTCACAATTTTCTAATGAAGAGTGTGATGAAACCAATCTGTAAAACAAAGATTTTAATAAGATAGTAAAAAAATACTAAATTCCACTCAAGTCTTAAAGTCTTAAGGGCCTTTAAAAGTTTTAATCATAATAACTTATACATGCATTTCACTATTCGAATCAGTTTTTGAGATATCTGGCTCAACTTCAAGTTATCAAAACTCGAAATCTGCAAAATACTAAGAACATTAAAATCAATAAAAAAGCATTGCAGGCCGTATTTTAGGGGAAAAAAGCTCGTTTTCATAAATCTTCATTGCTTAATCAAGCACAGAGCTCCAATACAGTCTGAAAATTTCAGGAAGTTTGTTAATGTTTGGGACGACATGATGAGATCCATTCTTCCGATCTAACAAGGAAACTTGTTCTTCCATAACACACTTCTGATCAACTAGAATGTCGAATGGTACACCTAACTCCCCACTAGCATTTTCTGATCCGAATATCTTACTTAAAACACCATTTCTATTCAGGTTATTACAAATCTTTGTGGACATATTGTCTATGTCCTGATTATCTGGGTCATCAGGAATAATTCCCACGTGATAGGGTGCCAACCGTGGATGAAAAGCTGAATAGCTTGGAGGCAAATCGTTGTGAAATTTATCGAGAATGATTGCCAGGTACCAGTTGCACAGGAACGTCATGCTATGAAGAACCAATATTTCTGATTCACCAGGTCGATGATATCGAGTTTCTTGCAAAGGGATCATGAAATTATCTCCTGATTTATACATCAACTGAATAGTATTTTCTGACAATGACTTGAGTACAAAGTTTGCAGGCTTAAAATTGTGAAGAAGCTTGAAAAATTTGCTGTATTTATGATAGCACTCTTTCATCTGATCGAACTCCATGAGTCCAGCATGGGCTACGTGCTTAGGGTAAAAGTGAAGACAGTGCAATATTTTGTCCTGGTTAAATCCCAACTTTGATATATCAAAGACATCACAGCATTCTTCAGGCTGTGGTAATTTGATACAAGGTTCACAATACTTGCTAAGATAATTCGTATAGATACGAGACTCTTCAATAAAACTGACTGATTTGTTGCCAGAATCCTTTGCCATTGTTGTATACGCTGAATTATCTATGACTGGAGGAGCATGAATTAAGAGCGATTGTTGGTGCTGTCTGTCTTGAACCCAGTTTTTCTCCAAGTTGAACATAACAACACTTCCATTGTGAGGGAGATAGCCAGAAGTAGGTATAAATCCGAGATTGCCTAATCTTCTGATTAGGTTGCCATTCATTTCTGGAAACCATAAAAGAATTGATGTATCTACAATGGGAGAAATTATAGTCTTGGCTAAGTCAAGGTTATTTCTAATAAGTTGAGGTTAGCTAGCATTGAATTCACATGTTGCTGCATAAAATTTGAAAACTCCAATAATTAGCTTTTAATGCTTTAATAAGCTGAAAAACGAAGATACAATAATAAATCATTAAAAAATACAGAATCATAAAAAGCCCAAGAAATGAATTTACATAAAAACATACAAAATACTCTTTGATATTGAAACAATAATCTATAATTTTAAAGGAGCATAAATCTTAACATAAGTTCTTAAACATTAAAAACAAATTTGTCATATAAAACTTGAAACATAAATCAGTTTAAAATTGATTGAACATTAAGAATTGCATATTCTATACAATCCTGATGTAAGAGACACGGTTTCATTTGTCACAAGGGGCAGTTTCGTCCCATCCCCATCAACTATATACCAAAGTTCAAAGGCATTCCCTGTTGTATGGGTAACATCAAATTTGCTTCCTGATACTGCAAAGTTAAACCTTTCCCCTTTATATGTCACTCCTGTATAACTAACTCTTGAACAGTCTGGCAGGACATGAGGGTTAACTTGAAAGTAATCTTCAAAAACTCTAGCTCCTAAGTATCCATAAAGTAAACTTTGTAGAAATCCACCAACTGCTGTAAGGAAGTTAGTGCATCCCACAGCAGATGGATACTCGTTCCATATTCTAAACGGGGGACGAAGATTTTTAAATTGTACTTTGAAGAGTTGCTCTGCTGTGTCCAGCTGACCCAACTCTAACATACCAATGCTGTACATACTATAAGTCATGCCTGGCCCTTTATCAGTACACTTCTCATATTCAACTATGTCATTCATTCTCACATCAGCATCCATATTTACACCTAATGGATAACCAAGCAAGACAACTGATGCTTGCTTGATTAGTGTGCCTTGAGTGTATCCATCGTATTCAGGATGATACCTTAGTTTTTCATCAAAAGGTATTTTAATGCCATGCTTTTCCTGACTAACAGTAACCCATCTGGGATCTGGAATCTTGCCAAGTTTCTGAGAAGCTTCAATAGCAAATAAGAGATTTATCCGGGCAGCTGCATTAGTGAAACAGGAGTTGTTCACTTTGTAATGGTACTCATCAGGGTCCATAACATGGTCAATTACAAAATTTTGGCCATCCCATTCTACTCTAGAAACCCAGTAATCAGCAGTTTCTTTCACAATATCCCATGCTCCATCATCTGTAAGTATACTCCAAGACCCTGTCACATAAACATACTGCCGTATTGCATAGACGACACAAGCAGTGATATGCTGCTGATACTTTGCATATATTGCACCAGGACACACATCAACTCCAGTTCTACCTGATTCCCATGGATACATCGCACCCATGTAGCCGTTTTTCTTTGCCTTTTTCCTGGCCCCAGGCAACATAGCAACTCTATACAAAATGGACTGTCTCACCAACTGGGGGAGCAGCAACATTACACCAGGAAGCATCCACAAATCCTGGTCCCAGAACACGTGTCCCCAGTAGTCTTGGCCATCACCACCATTTCCCAAACTACCTGGGCTTACCCCAAAAAATACAAAGGGATAACTTTCCAGGTCTGGATTTTGTAGAGCAAAATGTGGGAAAGCACTGAGAAGAAAGAAAAGGGATGTTTTCACTGTTTTTGCAAAATCACTGTTATCAACATCAATGTTAACCAAATTCCATAAATAACACCAGGATTGCTGATGTGATGACAAATGGAATTTTGGTTATGGTACTGAACAGCTAAGTTGTAAAACTTTAGGGATTCCTCGTATGTGTAACCAAAAGATGATATAAAAATGTGATGACCCTTGGCCAGCTCTTTAGGAAAAACACTAGAAATACAATACACTGTTAACTTGGGAGCATCATTCGTTTCAGGGCTTACAATTTGACCAGAGTAAACCGTTACCTCTGCAAGACTTCCACCTGATGGTATTACTTCATTGACCCAACTTATGTCCTTCAAATCAGAGCTTGGTTTTCCCATGTGGTTCTCTAATGCTACATTTCCATCATAAACTGTTATTTCTGTCACAAAAACTCTATTCAGCACGCTATGAGCATAAAACGTTTGGCAGAATGTTTCACCATTTATTGAGTAAGTTCCATTCCAGCAATCAAGGATATACAAGGATGCAGGGCTGCTTACATACGGAAAAGGACAGGGTATTCTAGCTCGATGACAAGATGTTGTTTGTCCATTGTACAAGCCATTCATATGAACTGTCTCACCATGTAATCTGTGTCCCACAAAGGAATTAGAAAGGATGACATTGTTGTTTTTGTTTGAAGGCAGACTGGCGGAGGATATTTTATAGTCCTCCATTACATTCACCAAGCATATGTACAATCCACACCTGCAATCTGAAAGCAATGCTTTAGGATGTGCAAAAGTTCGTCCTGTATGAGAAATATTGGAAGTCATTTACATAACATAAACCTGCATTATTCCATTTCCACAATTTTATATAACAATGATGTTATAATTCATTCGATAACCATTTTCCTAAATAAGCAAGTGGCAATTCGTCTGTCTGCAACTCGTAAGATCAGGCAGTAATAAAATCTTTACAACAGCCCAATGCAAAAATAGCCAAAAGAATACATTTCACAAATAATACCTAGTAAAATATTGAATGTATCAACAGCCAATGCAATATACAATAGTCAAAAATCAAATTTCAAATACAGCACTCATATAAATCCTTCTAAAAAATACTGAAAGCGATAAAACTGATTTTCCATAACGCCTAACTAGTAGCATAAAAGTACATAAATTCTTCAACAAGCTTTTCAGTTGTATAAATTGGACACAAATTATACATTAACATTTGGTATAGCAGCTGCAGTTGGGCCAGGCATGTGCGGGATGATCCGAGTCTGTTTAAAGAAGTAGATCAAAGGAGTGTTACCTTTTGAGTCAAGTTCATTAGGAGAAAGTCCATTCTCTAGTAAGTATGTTATTATTTCTTTATTTGGAGCATGAATTATTGACAAATGGAGCAAAGAACGTCCTTGCAAATCTCGATGTTTAATATCAAACAGGCCATTTAGTTCTAAAAGAGTTTTTAGAGCAATAAAATGCTCATGCTTTACGGCACAATCTAACAAAGATTCACCCTTCTTATCAACATGCAAAAAAAGAGCATTAGCTTGTTTTGAGTCAAAAGAAGTATTAATAAAGTTGAACAACACACTAAATGCACAATCATTCCTGTCAGAGGATCTTTTTTGAACACTAAAGAAAATTGGTGTATCTCCTCTGTTGGACTGGATTGTCACATCAGCTCCTGCTTCAAGTAGTTTCTTGACTTTGTAAACATCACCTCTTTGGGAGGCTAGATGTAAAGGAGTCCAGCCATGCATGTTTAAAGCATTTACTTCAATACCAGGGACATTCAATAGAGTCTCCATCATTGAGTGACTGTTTGATAAACAAGCCTGGTGAAGAATAGTCTCTTGCAAGACACAGCACTTTGCATTTACATTAGCACCTAAGGCAATCAATGTTTCAACAGAGATGAGATCACTGTTTGCTCCAGCAAGAAACAAAGCTGTTTCTCCATATGAGTTTGCAGCGTTCACATCAAATCCTGAAATGTAAGAAAGCAAATAAATCTAGTGAATTGTGAGTTTTAAAGATGATACCTAAATCGATCCAATTACATGTAACCACAGATCCAATAACCTAAACCCTCTGAACCAAAGAAAGAGATGTTACCATGTATAATACTTCCAACAAATAAAATGTGTACATTGAATAAGCAAATGTTTTTACCTAGTTGAACAAGCTTTTGAATAACTGATGTGAGTATTGGTAGCCCCTCATGTCTAGGTTTCCGTCTGTAGGCAGTAGCAGACAAGCATATGTAGTTGTGAAGTGGATTATTGTCATTAGTAGAAACAACCTTCAGCCATTTTTGTACTTCAGGCTGAAGAAATTCCATTTATACATAAAACCTTAATTCGAATTATGTGATCTTATTTAAAAACTTCAGCTATAAATAACACTGGGCAATCAGAGTAAATTGACGGAAACAGTGAAGTAATCAAATTTTATTGCAAACCCTCTCATGTTCTTCAAGAGCTTTTTTCGTTAGAAACTCTATGACTGAGCTCTGCCTTAAAATGGTAGAATTTGTCACTTTCTGATGAATTTAACTGAATGCTATGCAGTTCAGGAATTACTATCATTATCTTAAATGAAGAGTAGACACTAGAAAATTGCAATAGGCTGAGCCTCAGTGTGTGAAGAAATGTATTGTAATGTACCTGTAATAGCAGGCCATCAAGAGATATGTCTCTTTGTTGTCAAAAGTTTTAAGCCAGCCGTCACCTTCAAATGCAGATTTTAAGAATGGAAGCTCACCATCACGTATTCTTTCTCGAGCTAGCAGGTACTGTTGTTCTTCAATGGAGTGTGCCATACACCTACAAAAGTAAAAACTGGGTGAAGATCAATGACAATACCATAGAGAATTTAAGCTGATTTTTTCATTCATCATGCTTTAGGCAGAAAGAATAAAAAGAAAAAAATTATATTTGTTAATAGGGAGAATGTTTAAAAACGAGCAGAATCGCCAATTTCCCATGATTGTGGGCGATTTAAAAGGGGAAGATTTTAAAAACGAGCAGAATCACAAATTTCCCAGGACTTCCTAGGGGCTGTAGAATTGTGGGGCTGTTTGTTGCCAGAATGAGTGTTCCGATACAGCTTCGATTAAGTACATAAGAAAAACAATAATTTTTATTATCTAAGAAAAGCCTTGATAATGAAACACAGATCGAGTTGAATAATCTTTCACAGAAATTGTCAGTTTCGAGATGTTACATAAAGATGTTAGATGTCAAATCTCGTCCTCAGGTCCTCCCTGAAAGACTTACTCCCCAATAAATGTATTTAATTTGTAGTGTTGAAATAGTTTTTTTCAAATAGGAGACGCTCCTCATTCAACCCTCAATTGCGGTTTTCCGGTCATTCCGCTGAGTCAACCGAAGAAGATTGCATAGGCACTTACAAATGCAGTGCAGAGGAGAGGCAGCGTCATGACAATGCTGCAGGGGAGCCAAACTGTCACAAATATATGGGGCCATTTTTTGACATAAACTAAGCCTTTTAACTGCCAGGGGGCGTCATATTGGCTAGACCAACAATGTTATCCCACTGAGCAGAGGTGCAAAGCACTAAGGGGAGCAGAATCACTACATACATGTTTCGGGGCTGCCCACCTGCAGCTGCATAAAACGTGTGCCACAGACGGCCTGGTCTGGCATAGCAGCATGCTTCATACCCAACCCGGTTAACTCAAACCCAACCCTGTAAACTCAAAAAGTTATGTTTGTACAAGATATCATGAATTCTAGCACCAGTTAAGAAGAAAAAATTTTGAATCTTGACCCTATTCAATCGGAAATCTGATAGCTACTCCAAATACAATGGCCGGAGCCATCCTAAGTAACATGTAGTTCCTAAAAAAGTATTTGGTTAGTTTCTTGAAAAAAAAACTCTGAAAATTGCAAAAAGGTCGAACTTTTCGGTCAAGGGAAAGAGTAAAAACCCCCAAGGAATTAAAAAAACATTATGAAGGTGCCCCTCAGGTCTAAAAATTTTAAGAAAGAAGGCTACTGTAGTTAATGCAGTAACGGTATTTTAAAAGGATTCACACTATTCAATCCTGAGGGGCAAAGTGATATCAAAGAGTGTATGTATCTCTGCTCTTTAACATCTAAACAACTTGAGCTCGCATTCTCTAAGATACAAACAGAAACATTTTTGTTAAAGTCTGTTCTTTCGGTAAGTCCATGTTCTGTGTACAGGTGTAGGCCGACACAGTTCGAATCGTCATCAACATATACTTTTTCTTCACTTATGACTTTGTAAAACACTCTTCAATGTTCAACAAACCTTATTCTTAGCATGCAGGATGATTTTCCAACATAAGGTTTGTTACACTGTTTGCATAGAATCAGGTAGATGATGTTATATATAGGTAGTGCAGGTTCCTGAAGCTGGCTTCACTTTCTTTCCGTTGATAGTAAGGCTTGTTGACTTGTTCACTGACATTCATGTAGAGCAATTCTTCAGTTTGCAGGGCTTCGTTGGTCCATGTTTGTTTCCGAGAGCTAAATTTTTGACTTTGACAAGTCTGTTCTACAGGTTACTTTCTGTTTTCTTTACAAACTGGAATAGCTGCTTGTTTTGATTTGGCTCTCTATCAGAAGGATCACTTTCTTTTGGGGTTGTTAGGCTATTGAAGCTACTTGTTCTTTTGAGGTCGTCTTCATATATCTTGACAGTTGCGACGATGTCAGTGTCACTACCAAATGTTAAAACAACTCTTACAAAGAATATTTTTGGGATTCTTCAGGAGGTGGTTGTTTCTTCAGATTTCTTTCTGAGTTCAGGACTTTTTACTAAAGAAATAACAAATTTGGGTCTATTGATGCCTCATCCTGTCCCTATTAGATTAACTTAAAAATTCCAGTGCTGAGGTTGACCAACAAAACGATTGTCTCGCGTGGCCGCGCTGCGCGCGCTTCGCGCGCGCCGGAGGCTGCTGATTCGCGGCAGCAGGGCTATGCAACGTTTAGCAACAAAACGACAAATGAGATTGCCTTAGCAGGCTTCTTTTTAGCCTTAAACTGCCCTGTCAACGGAAAAAAGCGCATGGTCTGCAGATAAACGTTTCCAAATACTGTCCACTAATGTTTGTTTAGAGTCCGTTTCTGATTGAGAAAGTTACAACCTAGATCCCTTGTTTAGTTGCTACACGTTGCATAGCCCTGCTGTCGCGAAGCGCGGCGGCAGCCTCCGGCGCGCGCGAGTTTCTATCTTTATTTGTGCATTTCCTATTTAAGTATGTCACTGCCCGCAAATTTTGTCTTCTGCAATGTCAAAAAGTGCTGCTGCATTTATTTCTCACCCAATAAGCGTAGTAAGAATGACATCAATGCTGATCATGATGACCATCACTTAAGCATCAACTCAAAGATCATATCTCGTGTCAGCTATACAAAATTCCTAGGTGTAACTACGATTGATGATAAACTGAACTGGAGGGCACATATCCAGTCACTGAATATAAAACTTAGAAGTATATGTGGCCGTATCTACCGTATAAAGCAATGTTTACCCGAGTCACTAAACAAACAAATATACCATTCTCTCTTTGAATCACATTTAGGGTATGCTATTTCTGTTTGGGGTGGCATCTCAAGCAACCAAATAAAACCCCTTTTTGTTACTCAGAAAAAGTGTGTTAGAATCCTCTTTGGAGACTTAGAAAAGTACTTAGAGAAGTCTAGAACTTGTGCGAGGATAAGACCAATTAATAGACAAAAATTAGGCTCAAAATTCTATGAAAAAGAGTCCACTAAACCTCTTTTTACTAAACATGAATTACTTGCTGTTGAAAATCTCTATAGACACCGCTGTATTATGGAAATGTTTAAGACCATTAAGTCACATGTGCCCGTATCCTTGTTCTCCCTGTTTAAATTATCAACTAGAAAGGACAATCTTCTGATTACGCCAAGGCCTACTGAACAGTTCATCTACAATTCATCATGGCTATGGAATAAATTTCGCTCTACCTGCACTCTGAATTTTTCATCACGTTTAAGTGCAGTTAAAAACTCGGTAAGAAATGTTATTCTTAGTGCACAGAGTAAATATGGTTCCGAATGGAATGAGCTAAACTTTACTAAATTCTAGGATCTAAACTCGAATAAAGAAGATACAGGTGTATTTTGAGTAACTCTGAGCGCAATCGCCGAACGTTAAATTGCTTTACAAATAACCCATTTCAGCAACTAGTGTAGTCGGGCGCGGTATGCATTTCACATCACGCGCTTAAAATTGACGTCAAAATGCGACCGAAATTTGCCACTTTCCACCACAGCCAAGCCATCACTCGCTTCATCCATCAACGACTAACCATTCCATATCAGACACTTAGGACATAACTCTGAGATAACTCTAGGGGCAGTGAACCCACTCCTTAGAGCACTCTTTTTGAGCACTCCCTATGAGAAACAATGTATTCCATATCCTTACTAACTACTACAGCAAACCCAAATATCTCCACGTGTATAGCCCAATCCCTTCTGAGGTGCCGCACTGCCAGTGTTGTGTTTTCTGTGAGCTCAACCTCTGCTATTTTTAGTTCGGAATTGAGACTGTGTGGTTTTTTTTTCAACAAAGTTGAGATCTTATAATCCTAATGAAATAATCCTAATGAAATAATCCTAATTTGAAATAAATTACTTTTCCATACTCAGTAGAAGTTTATTGAAGGATTGCAGCCAAATTTACTAATCCATACGACTCTAGATTATAAATAGCATTTAAGTCCAGCTGCCTCAAAGTGTACCAAAATGCAATTGTATGTAGCATAATACACCATATAATCATAAAATGACCAACTTTAAGCCTAAAGAAAAAGTAGCATGATCCTCTTTTTTTGCAGTCTATTAAGGGTCATTCAAAATTCCTGAGGATAGTACTTAATTGAATGGTCCTGTTATATGTTTTCTTTTACAGGCCTTGCTCACTCATGTGTCACTGCCCGCCATTCAAATGCAATTTCTAGCTGATAAGTTCTTTTCCGATAGATATTTACCATCCAATTTAGGTGTTTGTTTCGGTCCCCTGATCTCTCGGATTTCCCTGGATTCACATTGGAGGTAATACAGGGTGGGAGAAAATGAATAATGTTCCCATCCCTAATTTGGAGATCTTTAAAAGAAAACCCAAAGCTTCAGGAATTTATGGTAGTGGGAACTTCTGGGATATTTCTGATGAGGTCTTAAACCGTATTGAAAGTGGAAGTTATTTAGAGACCCTTCCCATCCATATTAAAAAAAGAGAATAAGAGAATAGAACAACATTTAAAACTCGAAATCGACAATTTAAACATTTTTTTTTCAAGTTAAACAAGTTTTATTTTCTCGTCTGCAATGTTATACACAATAGAAATAGAAATATATATATCCTTTCGCTTTCCACAAAAATATTTAATTATATTAAATAAACACTTTTCATAGTTTATAGTTGTTCATCCATAAATATAGTAGTTTATCCATAAATAATAAATGTCGCTTCATAAAAACATCATTTAAAGGATTCACGGACTGTACCGCGACACGGACTGTACCGCGACACGGACTGTACCACGACAGGTTTTGAGCGACAATAGTTAGGCTTGTCGCGGTTCAGTCCCTGTCGCGGTAGTGTCTGTTGAGCGGACTGTACCGCGACAAATTTTTCCTATTTCAATTCTAATTAGATTTAAAGTCAGCAGCATAAATTTCAATGCTGATTGGTACTTGTATTTAATAAAGGTAATTGAATGGTTGATTTCTGCGATATATTGATTCACTGAGTAAGGGAGCTTTTCTTGTGACTCATACCTTGAGCCCGTATTGCTTAACTGAGGGATCGGATGACCGCATTAAGTGTTCAAGCATGTTGTAAGTCATCGTGACGTGACCCTGTTATGTTCTCATGTTCACTCATTGGAAAAACGAGAACACGTTTATAGTCACTGTGACGTGAGCTCTGGTATGTACTCATGAGTAGTGTCAGTGGTGGTCACGTGAACACATGTTCACTGATTGGGATAACAAGTTCACAAGCTGGACAAGTATAAAAGAAGGGACGGAAAGTAGATATCATTGGCAATCATGTCATCCTCAACAATAACATTTGTTCCCGGACGAACTTCCCGATCCAGAAACTTAGTAGAAGTGAAATTAATTAAGTTAATTTAGGTCACATAATGCAGCGTCATACTCATAGGTGTAAAAATAATGTTCATGCAAGGATGTTTCGATCACCTAATGTTATCTATTTAGTGTCGCGGGTAAAGGGTAGAAAGGGTAGAACTGTTGCGGTTCAGTCCCTGTCGCGGTAGTGTCTGTTGAGCGGACTGTTCCGCGACAATGTAAATTATAGATTGTCGCGATTTAGTCCGTGTCGCGGTAGTGTCTGTTGAGCGGACTGTTCCGCGACAAAGCTACCTGACAACATCTGTCGCGGTACAGTCCGTGTCGCGGTACAGTCCGTGTCGCGGTACAGTCCATTTACCCATTTAAAGAAGTACACAATGATGATAAAAAGGGTAATATCAATCAGCTCAATTATACATTTGCGCTGCTCGCTGATATTGGTGAGCTGATCTCTTTTTTTTCTTAAAACTCTCTAAACTCATTTTAAAGCTTAAAACAGTTGTAGAATTCTTTACTTCTTGAGGGAGCTTGTTCCAGAATGGAATAACTAGCTCTGAAAGAAAAGAAATGAAGATTCTTTACTTTAGTGACACTCTAACAACATCTTTTGGATGACACAAGATAGCGAGTTGCGACCAGATCTGTTCATTTTAAACAAACCTGACCCATAGTCAGTTTAACCACTAGTAGCTTTGAAAGCTTCGATAAGGTCCCCACATATTCCCCCACATATTCTTCCGAACACCATTTTAAAACATCCTCAAATTATTTTTTGGGAGGCATATTATAGTTTGGTTTATTCCATAATCCTTGTTAAATGTAGCTTGCATTTACTGATTGGTGATATTTGTGCAATTTGAATTTTTGAGAGATACATCTTTTGTGTGCTGCGCCGGGCATTGTGCACCAGGTATTAATTCTGACTGCTGCCACGCAGGCACCTTGTGCGGCGCTAACATCAGAAAGAATGATCTGAATTCATGATCTATATTTTGAATGTGTAAAATGCCAAGAAAGTAAAATTGTATTTTACTAAAAAATCGTATTTTACTATAAATTTGATCTTAATTTTTGATTTTCAATCTCCTTGCCAATAGGGGTCATTCATAACCGAGCCCTACTTATGGCTCGTACTTAAATCCAGCGAAAATCGAACGATAATCCATTTTTCGTATTCATAATAATGGCTCGCCTCAACTTTTAAGTACGGCTTGCTAAGTCGTGGCTTAAATTGGTGAGCCATTCTTAAGCCGGCTCGAATTGTGGCTCAGGATTTAAGTACACGGATTACCTGAGCCGAGCCGTGGATTACCAGATCTGAGCCATGGATTACCATTTTAAGTCGCGGCTTACACGTCGAGTTTGGTATTCATAAAGTGAGGACACGTCCTTATTTTCTGAGCCAAAACGCTGAGCCCCCGAATCCCGTCCTTTCCTACTGGCTTACTTGTCGTTTAGTTTGATAAGTGCCCTTGTGATTTGAATTCTTGCATAATACTGTCGGAGGTGATTGCCCTTAGGTAGAGGAACATTGATGCCAATTTTTATTGAAATCAGATAAAGTTGAAATTTCGACATTTTTGGGCTCGGAAAGGAAAAAAATCCGATTACGTTTTGTATGATAACTGCCCCAGTGATTGATATTTTTGCAAAAAACTTTCAGGGGTGATTGCCCTTAGGTAGAGGAACCTTAGAGGTGCCAATTTTCATTAAAATCGGAAGAATTTAAAATTTCCGAATTTTCTGACCTTTCAAGGGTCCTAATCACACAGAGTAATTTAAATTGATACACACTCACCTCGTGATGTACAGAAGGAATGGACGGGGTCACAAAACAAATTTCAGTAAAACATCTGAAGAATTGGGACAATAAAAGCCGAATTACGCATTTTTGAAGGTTTAGCACGTGACGAAAGCCACAATTTTTCACAGATGTGAAAGTTTAAATCAAAATTGCTCAGCTAGCCGTCAAGAAAATGTTGCAATAAACTTACAGCGAAAATTTTGGCAGGATTCTGTTAAAAATGGTTGAGATATGTCCCAATTACTTCCGAGAACGAATTTAGCTGATTGAAATTACAACAAGCTCACTAAATGACGTCATCAAAGTGTTGCGCTCCATTGCAAGCCGAAAAGACTTTCGATTTAAACAACTAAACAAAAATAAAGCACTAATAACTCAAACTGTTCATGTCTATCTGCCGACAAATTTCGGGCTACCTGTCTGTTCGAACCCTCAGGGTCCTTCTGCAATTGGCGGGAGGAGGGCACGTGACGGTGGACGCAATTGCCTATTGGTTGTCCGGCTGTTACTGTTTGCCCTCACTGATTAGCGACAACCGAGATAACGTAGTGGTTAATAAACAAATCAGAAATGAGTAAGATACCGGAGGCCAATGGGTAGCTGCGTCTATTATCACGTGCCATCCTCCCACTTATAATAGAGGGAAAGAGTAGGTACTTTATCTCACTTTATCAGTTTATCTCTGTCGATTGTTTACATTTAGTTCCTCGATGTAAGCCACGACCTTAATTTGATCATCTGTACTTAAAATGATAAGGACATGTACTCAGAATTGTAAGTACATGTCCTTAAAATAGAAAGCCGTGGCTTGGCTCTGTCTGTTTTTTAAGTACAGCATGCCGAGCCACGGCTTATAATCCGTACTTAAACCGTAAGCCATAGCTCTGAGCCGTACTTAATCCAGTGAGCCATGGCTCGGATTCAACAAGCCATGGCTCGATAAATCTGAGCCATAAGTACCGAAATTTTAAGCCTGGCTTACTTTATGAATACCGATTTCGTGGCTTACCTGATTTAAGAACGAGACACGTACTCGTGGCTTAAGGACGCGTACTCGATTTTATGAATGACCCCTAATGTAAATATTCATATCTAATTAATCTTATAGCTCATGTTCACAAGAGAATATCTACATCTTCCTGAAAAGAATATAAAATTTGATATAATAGAAGACTCCAAATTGGAAATACTAGTTAATTGTGATGAATTGTTTGATGATGTATGTCAAGATATTCTGGAAGTTTTGGAAAGTATTCTTGAGGGTTCTCCTGTACTCACTCATTTTGATGAACTGTGTATCATATATTCATTTGAAACAAGGAACCGAGTGTGTGTCTTAGACCTCTCACTCAACAAGTAAGTTGTGCCAGTCGTCAAAGCATGTGCATCTATCAAGAATTTTGGCAAAAGGTGGATGTAATATCTTTGTAAAATCTTAACCCCCATAGCATTGTATTCTAGAAGTTTAGAAATTTCAAATCAATTTCTCATGCATTTACTATGGATCCATAAAACCTTTGGTAAAAAATGTCAAGCTCTCTCAAAAATAAATTTTAGATCAAGTCAAAAATAGAAATGGAAATAAAAATGGATGCTGGAAAAGAAAAATTAGTACAGTCATCTGAATTCTGAATTCCTCGCCTGTGGTTCTAGGTAAAATCTCTAAATTTCAATTCTGAGATATTTCTAAATATGTCTTAATATCCCAGGAACCCAACCCCACCAACAATCACGCTTACACCAGATGACTCTGATGGTGGTCATAGAATGATGGATATCGTTTATAGAAGAGACAATTTTGATAAGTTCGTGAAAAAACTGTTGCCTCATATTGACCCATCAAATTCCTTACAATTTGACACTTTGGAATCTGATGGCGATGCTGCAGTACATGCTGAACAGATTGAATCATCTGGAAGTGAATCAGAAGAGAGCCATGAGGCAATAAACGAACATACGAATGGAATAAATTTAGACGAATTTGAGAAGTATGATAGCTCGACTGTAGATGAATTATATTCTGAGTCTGGCAGCACAGAAAAGATTGGTAGAACAAACAGCAATAATATTGCAAAGAGTTTAACAATATCTTGTGACCAGAAAGAAGAAGATGAGAGCTGTACTGTTGAAGGTTTTTACATTTGTATTTCTGGATAATTTGTATACTTCTTGAAAATTATAATAATTATCATCCTGAGCATCGCATCTGTGACCAATAATTGTGGTTTTAGGTCAGCAAGTGATTGAAACATTCAAATGCTGATGATCCATTATAATAACTGTATATATATATATTTATTCTTCCCTAAATTGTTGGGATACATCTACTGGTATTATTTCCAGGGACAAGTGATGATCACAACAACACTGATGAGAATTTTAACCGATGTGAATCTTCTGATCAGCTTTTTGATTCAATATCCAGTGAAGTTCTACAAGAGATCACAGAAAAAGACAATGTTTTGGGTTCATTGCCTGAGAGTCCCCCAAAAACCCATTGTGGTTTTGATAAAGCCGAATTGGATTCTTTGGACAATTTCCAGCCAATGGCAGAGATGTGGAACGACAAGGGGAACAAGATAAACAAGCAGAGGATTGATCTTACCATGCCTGCTGACCAAATAGTTTGTAGAATATGGTAACTTTTTATCAAGTTGCAATCACCCCAGATGGAATAATATCATTGAATCCTAAACGAAGGAACTTGCATTTGAACTATGTAACTTGATTGTATCATTGCTGTTTAGTTGGATTCCTCATTTTCCTTTTCATCTTATAGACTCATCATCAGGTTGTGACTGAGGAATGGAATCCTGTTAAACAGATAGTGAAACTTGTTGTCTCCAACATTCCAGAAAATGCTCATAGGGTAAGTTCCTAGTTCATCAACTCTTCACTTTTGTGATTAGGGGTCGTTCACATATGACGTCATCACCTAGGGGGGGAGGGGGGTTTCCAAATGATGATGATTGATGACGAGGGGGGGGGGTTTAGCTAATGATGATGTCATCAAAAATTTTTAGGATTTATAGGACTTTTTTAGAAAATTTTTGATTTCTTTTGAAAATTTTTATCAGAAATACAATATCAGAAAGAAAACTTTCAAGTAAAAATTCTGATTCAGAAATCTGGTGAAATACTGTGTTTTCACTGACATAGTTTAAAAAATTTCAAAAATGACTGCAAATTAAAAGACCAAAAGTCAAGTTTTTTTACATGAA
>JH153723.1:46574-70147 GCA_000226015.1 Mnemiopsis leidyi | reverse complement strand
CATTATCATAATGAAATCATCACAGTCAGAACCCCCCCCCCCTACCTTCATGTCAAAAAACTTGATTTGTCAAAAAACTTGATTTGGCAAAAAACTTGATTTGTCAAAAAACTTGATTTTTGGTCTTTTAATAATGATTATGTTAATTTACCTCTAACATTTAGGGGGAGGGTTTTGTCATGATGATGAATGATGACGGAAGGGGGGGAGGGGGGTAAAAATTACTGAAAATTTGCTGACGTCATATGTGAACGACCCCTTAGAGATCAAGTTACTGTTTATCATAAGGAACTTTATTTCGACAACTTCAAGTTGTATCTCACAGTCTATGCTGTTCATGATCGAGCTTATCATTCCAATGATCACCGACTTTGTTGGGTCGAGAAATCTTATATAATTCAACTTCAGGTCACACTAAAGAGTTTCTTCCAGAATCAATGTCACAATATTGAGCCTCCTGTTAAAATTGTACGAGTCAACATTGATGAAAAGACTCACAAAGCGTGCGTAACTTTCTGTCCTTCTTTCTTTGCACAATTTTAATTTCCACTACACAATTTTAAGAAGATGGTTTAAGTTACAGTCGTTCGGGGACTACAGGCTATGCACAAACAAAAAACCTAAAAATTGACAATATCTTTCTTCATCACTACTTACATTACCACCTGAATACTGTTACCCATCAGATACGTGGAGGTTGTTGGTATGGGTGGAGCTCAGGAGTTTATCAGTTGTGTTGACAAGCAGAAGTTCTGTATGCGTAAATTGAATGTAAGGATTCAGTGGGAGCGGAACGATGCAAATGTTGAGAAACTGCAAGCCTTGGTGCAGGAAAATGCCAAAGAGAGAAACAGAATGCGAGGTTAGGAACAATTTGATTATTTGAAGTAAAGAACTCATTGGCTGTATGGTGATCCACTAAATAATTGAAGTTTAAAAATAAAATATCATTTATGTGTAAGTAAATTTATGTGTAAGTAAATTTATAGAGTAAATTATTACCACAATTAATATAAAGCAATGAAAGGCATTAGTTTGGTTAACTTAGTTGGAACATATGGTATCAAACCTATGTTACTTCAGATGACTCCTCAGTAACCAGAACTTCTGCGGAGGTCACAAGACATTCCTCCACTGTTAGTACACGTGACAGTTGTAGAAAAGCAGCTGAGATGAGATTTAGAGGTTCAGATGTCACTGACAACACTCTGAGTGCTGTTTTTGAGGAGGAATCTGGTAGAAGTAAATCAAAAGTTGAAACTACTGAGGTAGCTAATCAATCTCTTTCCTCCCTTCACTCTGATGACAATACAAGGACTTCCTCTGCTCTCTCTGCTGACAGTACAAGGACTTCCTCTGCTCTCTCTGCTGACAGTACCAGAATGACTTTCCCCATCTCACATCAGCCTACTCCAGACAAGTTGTCTCCTAACGAATATCTCTCTGTTAGACCTCCTAAAACACACTCAACTGTGCCCCCTGTGGAGGACGATTCCCCAGCTCCTGCTGCTGTGATAGACTCAACTGTTCCTAGTGATCCATCCACAACCCAAACTGAGTTCTCTTCATCTTCTGAAAATGTCACCAGAGAAAGCGACAGTGGCAACTCTCATGAAGATGCCAAAACTGGCGATGACGTCACAACTCGTGATGACGTCACAACTAGCGATGACGTCACAACTCGTGATGACGTCACAACTCGTGATGACGTCACAACTCGTGATGACGTCACAACTCGTGATGACGTCACAACTCGTGATGACGTCACAACTCGCGATGACGTCACAACTCGTGATGACGTCACAACTCGCGATGACGTCACAACTCGCGATGACGTCACCAATCACGAAATTGTCAATACATATGGTGACCTAACTCCCTCTGATGACGTAACCTCTTCTGATGACGTGATGAGCCTCGCTGTATCCTTGGCCGACCTGATTATTGAGGACGAGGAAGAGGAGGTCTCTGTCCAACAGAAGTCTGTTTGTGAGAGGGAAGTTCGTCTGGAGCCTCTTCCAAACAGAAATGTAAGTTTAACGTCGCGTTATGGGTTTCACGTTAACGTCTTGACTCTTTGTATTGGTAGGAATAGCTGTTCCAAGTTCACAATAATATTCCTATTATACTAACTAATCATACTAACTAATTCATCCCATCACAGCACTGGAGACACTGTCCAAGAACTCCCCTTGCAGAGCGACTCCTCGCGTCACAGATTCCGGTGCCGCGCACAGTGTCCCGTGTTATCCCCACCTGGTGTGACGGGGAGGGGGTCTGGGTGGTGCTGAAGGAGGACTACCATCGTCTCAAGTTAGTGTTCTGGGTTGGGCTGAGTTAAAACTGGTTTTTACGATCTGAATTTAGATTTTGAAGACGTGACTGAAGGGTGAGCTGTTGCGCAAGTTTGATTTACTGTACTTTCGTCTGTTTAGTGTAAATAACGCACTTCAAACTCCAAAGACGTATGACTTGTACTATGTAAATTATACATTAGACTATGTACATTGTAAATGTATGTGATTTTACAACACTTAAATTAACTCCAAATACGTATGACTTGTCTTATGTACATTATACAATATACATTATACATAGTACTCTGTAGTCTGTACATTATACATTGTAAGATGTACGTGATTTAACAACAATTAAATTATCTCAGGCGGTACTCTAAAATGTTGCAACTCACCCCTCTTCCTCTAAAAACACTAGTTGAGAAGGACATGGTTGCTGTAAAGATAAACCAGGTAACGTTATACTAAAAAATTGTTTTAACCTAGTTTTTGTATATTTTCCTTTTATCCGAGGACAGTCTCTGTTTCTGCTTTTCTGCAATGCGTGTAAACAGTGGAATGTAGAATTTCTAATTACCTGGCAACATTCACACTTTCACTGCCATATGGAGATTAGAATTAAAGCTGAAAAATATCAATCTTTCACTGCCAAACTTTGCATTGTACGAGAATATAAAAATATTAACAACTCCAGATATGATTGAAATGGCGAGGTTTAAATCCCGTTATCTGATTGGTAAGAATGAGTCACGTGACGGGTTATATGATCTCTGATTGGTTTAAAACACAGGTGTTCTGTAGAGGATTGGTTCTGGGAGCAGAAGTGGACGGAACTGTTAAAGTTAAACTCGTAGATTTTGGGGAAGAGAGAACTGTCGCAGTAAATAGGTTCGCGTTTTCTAAAATCTTTATTTTAGAAAATTTTAATCTTGAAAACTAATCTATTGACATTAAAGCAACTTTACTCTTGGAGGGTATGTAAAATGAAACAACGTATGCGGTATGACACAGATATTAATTGCAGTTTGTTTGGCGTCAAGCCAACTAGCAAGATACGGACACAAAAACCCTTGGCTAAGAGAATGTCTCTGTACCAGAGCAAAGTAAAAGACCCCGAAATGCTCAGTTCTCTTGCTAACATTATATTGGGCTATAGGCAGGTTGGTTCTTTTGACTTTATATGTTGATATGCCTTAAAATAGATAACGCAAATTTTTATTCTTTAAGATGTGAAAAAAGTTTATCCAAAGTAGTAACTGAATATTGAATCTGATAATTCTGATCAGAAAAGTCAGCTATAAACTCTTAAAATATGCAATTCTAACTTCCAAGCTGTGGTCCCGGTAATTTGATGCTGTATCTGTAGATCAGATGACAAACTGCTTACTGTATATCTTATACACCGTACCTGGTAACCTTAGTTCTGTTTACAATACAAGTACACACAGTGTTCCTACAGCACTGTACAGTTGGTGTGTAATGTTTGCCTTGTTTTTGCAGTATAGTTAATTTATAGTTCACACAGCCAACTATAAGATTTCTATTTTAGTATCTATGTACTACAAAAACTGCTAACTCCAGTATGTTGAGTTTCCTAACCTTACACTCACTACCTAACAAATTCGTGTAGGTGTAAATGTCAAACAGGGTTGAGTCAAAAAAGTTATTCGATTTCAAACCTGCCCGTAAACTTGACGATGACGTAAAGGAGCTAGAAGATTACTACTCAGCTTTACCCGAAACGAAAGACTTTCTGTCACAGTTAGAGGAGTTGGAACAAAAGGACGATCCCCAGTCCAAGGAAGACTTTGTTTTTCTCATCAGGCGAGCTGCCAGATCTTTTATAGCGTCATTTTCTTCTTGTGAAGAACTGGAGTATGGCATCCAGGAAACGTTAATCAAACACAAGAAAGTTCCAACAAAACATGACGGAAATTTTCATGTTCCAGCCGACATTTACATTCCTAAAACTCTAAGAAGAGAGAAGAACAGAGCTGCGTACATATACGCACACGAGGGGGGTCCTCTAGCTCTCTCGGTTAACGACACCAGGAGACTAGCCAGGTGTCTTGCTGTGGATCTCAACATGGTTGTCTTCCATGTTAACTACCGAGCTGTGCCGGAAGTTAAGTGTCCCAGCTGCGCTGAAGACTTCTACCATGTTATAAAGTACGTCAGCAACAACGCTGACAGTCTGAATATCGACCCTGCTAATATCGTTATAGGAGGTAGAAGCGTAGGTGGGTATCTCTGTCTCTGTGTCATGGTACTTCTGGCCGAGCGAAGTGAGAGAGACTTGGTGAAGTTGTCTGTATTGACTGTACCTACTGTTGATGATTACTGCTTCTCTAATCCGCTACTCATGAGTAGAGAGGAGAGGACGGTACACAAGACCATGAGGAAGGTTTGGAGGGACGTAATTCCCACTAATTTCGAGCTGGAGAGAACAAGTGCTCATCTCTTCCCTGGAAAAGCGAGTGAAGAGTTGTTAGAGAAGTTTCCTCCAACTGTTATCATAGATGTTGAGTTTGATATGTTTATTACGGAAACTACTAGATTTGCTGGAAGACTAGACCAAGCAGGAAGTTTGGTAGAGTTTATTGTTGTTCCTGGGGGAACTCATCTCTCTTGCTTTGTTCCAGGAACTGGAGTTTATCAAACTTTGAGGAATGTTGTTAAATCTATTGCTACAGAGTACATTCATACCTAACCTGTTTTTGTGGTGTTTGTCTTTATGAGCTTACGAGAGAGCAGGTTTATTCAATTTAGACATTTTGACGCATTGCATTATAGATTGGTGGAATTGATTATAAGAAAAACGTCTTTTTAAGGCTAAGAATTTTTAAAACAAAAAGTAACTATAAACAAAAACTATAAAAATGAAATGTATAATTACCCGCAAGTTGAATGAAATTGAAATCCACAAAGCTATCCCATTACCTTTCGTGCATAGTCAACCCAAAATAAATTAACAATCTATGTCATGTAAGCAGGTGTTGAAATCACTAAAACCCGTTAAAACGACACATCACTCCTATGAGAATATTTCTCTATCAAGTCTCTATGCTGAGGGAAAAGTTCTAGAAGTTTATCAGTCCTACCCATTTCAAAGTCACATAGCTCCCAGCCAGGGTGCACCACCTCTGTAATCAGCGAGTACTTCGTCTCGTCTAGTAACCTGCTCGTCTTCCACGCGCCAGCGGGACACAGCACTTGTGGGGATTGTCCTTGGTCTACGCGCGGTCCCAGCACATGCGCAGTGCGCGAACCATCAGGGTGGATAAATGTGTGTTCCTGCGCGCTTCCTCCGCACCACACGTGCATTATCTCGGATTTGTTCTTACATAGCATGGCACAGGGGGAGTCTGGGGTTAGAAGGAAGAAGATGCTGGTTCCAGCACTTCTGACCGGCGTGTCGGTGTGGTGACGGTCGGTTGTGACGGTGGTGGTGCTGCGTGCGGTCTCCACGAAGTACCCTCCTTCTGGGTGCGGCTTCAAGTGCAGCAGCTTCTTTAGTTCGTCAGCTGTTATGTTGTCCATGGTTTGTCTGTGATAAGTAAAGTGCTTAGTTGAAAACTTAGCTGGTGGACTAAGTTAAAGACCTAGTTGAAGAGTGTTAAATGACATTTGCGATAAATATGATTTACAAATAAATAATAAAACTTTCTGTGTAAACTGTCAAATCAATAAGAAATACGATGTAATGATACTGAAAAGCGGATTATTGTAATCAAGACTCAAAAAGGTGATATCAAAATGCAAGGGTCTACTTTCTTGAAAAACTGCGGTCAAAGTTACGACTCCTGTTTTTAATCGACAACCGTAAGCTCCTACACATTTCTGATTATTACAATAGAGAAGAGCACACCTCAAATGTATAGAACAGCTTTACAACCAAGAAAATCTCTGATTTATCGATAAAACAGGTTTATGCGTGTTAAACGTATTATGTTCTCACAAGACAAATCAAGACAAAAGATACAATTGCCATATGGCTACATGGGTCGAGAGATACCGGCCTATGAGTTGTTTAAGTTACCTATAAAACTGACGAAAGAAAGTAAATCAAGTTTGCTCTGCTAAATGTGTGCATGTGAATGAAGAGTAGCGAGCATAATATAGTCGTCCTTGCTAATTGACTACTCTGACGTCATTTGATTAATTGCTCCGTCGCTCTAAACATTGACGTAGTAGCTGACGTAGTAAGTCAGGTCAGAATACATCAAAAATAGCAAAAAATCGCTCTACGAAAGTTACAATCTAAGTTGTGAAAGTCGGAAAATTCAGAACTCAAACATGACAAATGCTCTTGTATGTTCCCTTCAATAATAAAAAAACACAGCACGGAAATTTGAACAAGGCAAATCCTATTTAGCTGATTAAGTACTAAGTTACCATTATGTAATGCAGTAAGCATAACAAATACGTAACGATGTAATTTTTTGATTTATTTGACTTTTTAGAAGTTACCTTTATTAATCCAATTCTTATTTTTCATTATATTGAAGTAATTTAATGACATCAGCTTCATAAGGCTCAAATCACAATCAAGTGGGTGGGAGTTTCTTAGCAGTCTGTAAGAACTATTATGTAATTACGGCAGTGTTTCAGTAAACTGTAATTACTTATGTACATATCCTCACTAATTGTGTGTTAGCACTATGTGTGATGCAGCTCTGGTAACAGCATCCACTGTTATTTCTTTCCAGAAAAGTCCTGGTTTGAAGCTGGGTTACCGTCTGACACATAGCTTAGATTGTAATTACTTCAAGATAATGATACTCAGTAATGATACAAGATAATGATACAGAGTAACGATACAAGATAATGATACATAGTAGGTTTATTATAATGGGTTCGCCATAGTAGGTATTCCGGCTGAGTTGAAAAATATTATAAAGTTAGTAGATTTGAGTGAATTTTGACCTAAAACGTATCCAAGAAGAAAGATCTTTGTGCTACGAAACGATCAAACAAAAGAAAAAACACAACGTTCGTACAACTGAATGTAGGCCTCTCAGAAATAGTTGTCCGCAAACAGAGAGAGTCATGGTAGCATGTTGATCACGTGACCAACTGATAGGGCACAGCTGGTCACGTGATCAATGAAGTAACGTGACACTGGTAGATAACTTGTGTTATCTACAATATGTTACCTAGTACCTACCATCTTCTTAAAGCGGGTGTAATTAAGTAAAAATTGTGTCAAAAATATTTTTTGTCCAAAAGTTGGCATAACTTACTAAGCGAATTAAATATTTATTAAAATTTTGCTGAGAGTGATCAAAAAATGCATGAGTATAACAAAATTATAAAGTGTAGAGTATAAAGGGGAAAATTGGAATTCGAGACTAAACACTAAACGTTGTTTAAAGTATCCAATTGCTAAGAAAGGCAGACAAGTCAACTACATTATAATAGCTCCGTGTCAAGGTTATGTTTCTATAGAAATGATCAGGTTAAGACGGAAATTCAATCGCAAACGGAGATTCGTGACGACTGTAATAAAGTCGCATTATCATGAATATAAAAGTGTAGAATGATATACAACTAGTCACACACAAAGTACTGATTTTGTGGTGATTTGCTCGTCATTGAATAGCAGACTTTCCAATCATTAAACAATCATTTAACCCATGATATGGCACAACTTTCAAAGCACAGCGGACATATTTGGGGTAATGCATGACGGCTTTTTACTAACGAACACATACCCTAAAGAAAGGAACACGTTATGTAACGATTGAAACACCGTAATAACCTCATTTATCAATTTATTGCCCCCTGTCTAGCGTCTCCTATTACATACTGTCTTTGATTCTGTCATTGTCGGCCCGTCCTCCACAATGCTAAATCCAATATGGCTAGATTCTTGAGGGGAGCTGTATCGTCTTTTAAGAGATACGGTTAGGGTTTCTGGAAACGTCTAACTGACGAAGTGCTGTTAATCTATTACAATAACTTATAAAAAGTAAAAAAATTCTTTTCCATAATTCAGCTAAACGTGTCTAAGTTAGTATGATACACGGTTTATAAGGGTTTGAGAGAGTTTAAATAAATCTAAATTCGGAATCAAAAAGAAAAAGAAAACAAATGTTTGTAGATTGATTGTAGTTTCAAGTTCGTTCGGGCACGATGTTGTGGGGCAGGATGTCGGGAACCCGCGGTGGCATCTACCAGAAGCCGCAGCCCCCTCGAAGAAGAAGAAGAAGATATTCTCGGTGCAGCCCATCCTGGAGCTCTTGTCTTTTTCTTGACCTCGAAATTTATTAGAAACCTTTCAAAAGTTAATTATGGTCATATGATTGGTGTTAGAAGTATGGAAAGTCATTTTGAGTCGGCAGAAAGTCTACTCATAACAAACGGTTAAAAACAGTTGGAAACTTTTAAGAAATAACTCAGGTGGATATGCTGGTGTACGAGGACGAGAGGGTAGACTTCCTGGTCGTGAACGAAATGTCCGAATCAAGTTTTGTGAAAATTTGTGTGTCCAGTGGAGCTCTAAGATACACCGCGTAAGTTGATGAAAATATTCTGATATTTTTTCTCGCCTAGACAGAGACATGATTTTCAATATCTATGTGCTTGTTGGCTTGTCCAGTAGTTCTATTGTGAATGTCTTATCCGCCCAACATTCCAGTATCCGAGACTGTCCAGTATCACTAAACAAGAGCTGTAAATACAAACTAGTAAAGAAACACGAAACAGAGACCGGAACTACGCTGTGTTTACATGACCTGTCGGGGGACATTTCAGATGTGGTAGATGTCAGTTTTACAGAGTGGCATGGGAAACTGCAAGATAGCGAATGTAGAGCGTATACTGGCGGTGAATATTGCACTGTTTTACTGTAAGTGTTGATTTGTAGAGAGGCATGTGAGGGATATTACTATTGCAGTTATATGTTTATACAATTGAAACCCAAGCTGAGTACCCACACAGTTGTATAAAGTAGTTTATAGCATTGCAGGATTTGATTATATGAGAGTCTGAGAATATTAATAATCTTTAACAATTTCTATTCAAGATATTTGTACGAGTAATAGTGTAATACATTTTGCAACATTTAAAATACGTCCATCATATCAGCTTGATTAATAATCTTTTTCCAGGGACGGTGTTAGATATCGAGGTCGAGTACTAAATACCAACCTGATCGCACAAGAACACAAAGTCTACCTTGTTGACACTGGCAGTGTAATAACCACGGCTCATGTATGGGAGTTACCGGCTATTTTCTACGACATTCCTTCTCAGGTAAATTTCCCTGTTTGGCTGGCAGAATACGAAAGTAAAGGTCGTTATTTGGAATACATGGAAGCAGCAGGGATCAACTGACTGTTTTTTCGGCGCATGTCACATGGAATAAGTGCGCGCGTGCGCGCGTAGCTCATTTTATTCGACGAGACTAAACCACTGTGAACGCACGAATTTTAGTCTAGTACCCAATACCTGGTAAATTCAATGAACAGTCATTGTCTTGGGATCTTAGTTTTTATTGCCTTGCACGATAAGAGTGCCACGAAACGCCCGGTAAAATGATCAGTACTGTGAAAGATCTACACTTAATGTTGACTTGCTCCTAACTTAAATCTTAGTTCATGTTCAAAACTTACTCTATGTTTCAGATTATTCAGTGTGTAGTGAGAGGACATTGGCCAGACAATTTGGTGGAAGGATCAACTGTGAGCGGATACATATTCAACTTGGAAAACGATCTATTCTTCAATCAGGACATTTGACGCTCTTAATATGGACTTATTTCCGCACCAACACTCGCACTCAGTGTGCAAAGTTGACGTTTTTTTATGTTTACTCGATTAGAGAATTATTATATTTTTAAATATTTAAAGTAGCATGTAAAGATTAGGTAATCGTCTCAAAACTGGGGTAGTGTTTTTCAAAATATTTCTTCATCAACATTTCAACCACATGTTAATTTTTAATGCCATTGTGCTATTTATTTCTATATTCTGCAGTACTTTGTTTAGTATCTTCATATATTAGCATTTTCTTCCTAGTTTAATATGACCAAAAACGCACAAATCAAACACTCAATTGGTTACAACGATAATTGATATAGCATAATTCACAATAATCAATACTATACTTGACAGTGTACTCGGGTCTTATCGTGCATAGTAAAACCTTCAACTGATAAATATTTTCATCCGTAAGATAAAACTGAAATAAACTTAATATAGCTGTCGTATTCAGTCAGCTATAAAACTCAGAAAATTTCAATTTTCAGTGTGGACTGTAAATTGTGCTCTCAGGAATTCCCTGGAATAAAACTTGGTCCATGGTTGGATGTGTAGAACAACTCATGATATCACAAAAACTTCGGGCAGCAAACACATGCTTCACTTGATGATAATGTAAACAATTAAAGCGGGTTAACAATAGAAGCTGAACTAAAATGAGGAAACAAAAGTTCATTTATATTAGGGTAAAGTAGAAATTTTAGTAAATTTACATTTCAGTACAAGATTTATATAATGCTCATCTACACAGATTTTAGAGCACTTTGATAACAAGAATGATACTGATAGTGACCTCCAATCTTTTAAAATTCAGACTTGCGATAATGAAAATATGTTTAATAAGAATTCACACCGGCTAATATCACTATTGTTAGAGATAACCGAAATACTGGGTGCTAGCCAATCGGGGAACATAAGTGGAGTGTTGATCTTAAAAATGGATTATGCATTACAAAAATCCCTCTGGCCGCAGCCAACGTAGCCGCATTATCAATTCTGTTGGACATTTATCCTGGATCAAATTAACATCAAAATCAAATGCTGCACAGAATTTTAGGGACAAAACCTCCAGCCAGCACGTTCGATCCATCAGTCTTGAATTAAAATGTAAAAACTGAAATAACAAATAAGCACATATGGACAGTTTAACTTTCGTGGTACTTCGGTCCTGCATGAACAATGATATCAGAGAACGGCTCTGATTGAGTCACATTGATGGTTTCGCTCTTCTTCAGCAGCAATATACTGTAAAATTTGCTAGCTGCCTGCTTTCTGTTATTGTTCTCTGCAAAACTGAAGAAGTTGACTTGTCCCTTAGCGTCCAGATCCCGACGCAGCTTGTTCAGAACAGTCTGTGTTCTCTTGTTCCACCGCCTGTTGTCGAAATCTTCGAACGTTTCTCCCTCCTTCTCTTCCACATCAGACAGGTCGTCTGTAGTTTTCTGTTTCTTGGTCGGCTGTTCGTCGTCGGAGGAACTGTCCTCGTTACCAAAGTTGAAATCGAACAGATCGTCTCCTCCGGCATCGTCATCTGATGACGAATGTCTGGATCTGTTTGGAGAGCGTGCTCTTTCTTTAGGTTGCTTGACGGGGGATTCTTTAACAGGAGATTTGGATTGTTTCACTTCAGTTACCTCGTCCTGATCGTCATCGTGAACAGAGACGATGTCGTCCTCTTCGTCTTCCTCGTTAGGGAAGTTCAGAGTAAGATTGTGAGTGAGAAGTTTGTTGAGTTGAACTCCAAGACCGGGTCTACCTGGTGTAGAGAACAGCTTGTCTACTCCGGCTGTTGCTTTCCAGTGCATGGATTTCCGGGAGGGAGGAGCAAAGGAGGGAGCTTGTACGATATCGTTAGTGCTGTCTAACTCTCGTCTGATGAAATCTGAACTGAGCTGTTTCTCTTGATCAATAACCAACTTTCTCTTCTTCCTGGTTCTAGTATAATCACTAGTGTCCATGATGGGCTCCAACAGAAACTCATCATCAGCTACCGCCATGGGCTCGTGCACCTCCTTCCCGCCGAGATGTCTGGTGATGTAATGACCGGTAGGAGTCTCCCCCTTGGGAGTCATGCCCATGCCTTGTTGAGGAGTCATACTGCCGGGATACCGTGACTGGTGGGGAGAGGCGGGTGTCATGCCCATGTGACGGGGTGTCATCATGCTGTGGTGGGGGGTTAGTCCCGACGAGTATTGTTTTCCTTCGTCGCCAGTTTCCAGTTGAGAGTAGTCGCCGGTGTTGAAGTTCAGGGAGGGATCCAGGAATTCTCCTCCGAGATCAGACATTTCCGGCATGTTCAGCATGTCTCCTCCTGCTCTTATTGGAGTTTCCTGAGGACAAAAACAATGCAATTTAGATCTTTTGACATACTTGAAGCGTCTTAACTTAATTTGATGCCAAGCAGATTGATGAATACAGATCTATAAAAATTTAAAAGTTTGGAACAATTCGAAAGTTGGAATGCTAACCCTAATAGTAGTTTCATCTTGTACAGAATCATGAAGGGTACTCTTCTCGGCTCTATCAGTAACCACACTCTCCTCTCTCATCTGATCTAACTGGGCTTCTTTACGAGCCAACTCCGGATCTTCAAGGCCCATACTGAACTCCATGTTTCCTAGGTTTCCTGGTTCTTCAAAGTCTCCCAAAGTGAAGACGCGGTTTTGAGAGAGATCTTCCCTCATGGTAATGTCCTCCAGTCTTCCCTGGTTGTGTCCGAACTGGGCTGTCATGTCCAGACCTCTGAAATAAAGCAGCCGTTAGCGTGTTTCGATTGTACTCTAGCTCTTGTACATTGTACAAATGTACTTTGTAGCGACGTGACCCGCCCAATCCCTCCAAAACTTAAACTTGCGGCGCGCACGAAACGCGCGTACAAAATGCTAACAGCGAAAACTTTCTACTGTACAGACTCGGATTTGAATGCCGAAATTTCATGCTTTAATTTATGTTACACTCCTAGCGCAATACATTTATCGCGTGTAAACAAAGCTACCACTCAGCCTAGCTACTGACCCGAAGTCCATGAGAGTGGAGTCGAAATCGTGGAACACTTCAGGAAGAGTAACCGCGTGCATGGGGGCTTCTCTGTTTTCCTCAGGCATGTCCACTATACCCGGTCTGAACGCCATCTTGATCTTGACGAACGCTTCAGAACAATCCGTCAGCAGATATTTGGCTTTACGACTGTAGATACGCACAACTCCCAGCAACAGATGCCCTGAGACAAAAGTGTTTTGGAGCGTCTTCTAAACATGTGGTGAACATGTGGTTTAAGGAAAGAAGGATCGAAAAAAGGCAATGTAAATCGTAGAGATAGAAGCAAGATATCACAAATAGTTAATGTAAACCTGTAGTTCTAAGAGCAAGCTTCTGTTTAGGAGATATGATCTCGCCAATACTCTCTGCAATGTTTGTCTCATAAACATGAGCCTTAGTCAGCTTCTTGTCCCAATGCGCAGCGAGCCATACCCGCGTCAGCGCGCTCTTCTTCGCGAGGAAGACGTTGGCGTAAAACATCCTCGGGTCTTGCTACCTTGCTATCTCTCTATTACCATACACCTATACTGAATTCATAGGAGTAAGTAAAAATCAAACATTAAGACGAACTGTCAAGGCTAACACAGGCGATTAAGAAAGCAGGATTGGTTTGATAGAGCGACATAACACGAAGACAACTATTTAAGGGCTAGTGTGTTGTGTATGGTAGTGCAATGTTTTGAGACGGCGCGGTTTGGTTCAAGTTTGCCTAATTTGGGATAATGGCTTGGTCCAAGATTCGAAATGGATATTTATGTTTACGACTATCGAAATAAAGCATAAATGTTTCAATATTTTTTACGCATATATGTTTCGTAAAGAATCAATCTCTGACCATATCGCAATAAATCACCTGAAAAATGCATCATTGTATGCATGCCCCTTAAAAAAGTGTAAAATAACCTAAAATGATTTAAATATGTTTGAACCTAAAAAAATTGATACAGTAAAAAAAGGCTGAAAAGTTCTTAACTTACTACAAAATGTTTCAAAATTCATCTCCATACTTCTGAAAATCTATACAATACCATTCTTAAATGCATCAACTTAAAAAATCTAAACCAAACCATCAACTGTTCAAATACCGTCGTACTTAGCATTCTTGTAGGGTCTGTAAGTGTAATATTTAGGGTAAGAATCAAGTCGCACGTGCAAATAGAAAACCCCTGCACCACTAGTACTCAACCATACAACACTTTCACTGTTCTCCAGCCATTGCTTGACTTGCTGCGCTGTCGTAGTCAACAGTTCGTGTATCTGATCGTGCGGCGCCGTGCGGAGAAAAGATGCGAGATGAGCGTAGTTAGTTTTAATAGAAGTGAGACATGGAACTACTAAGTTAGCATCCCCGCCAAGATTAGGAAATGTAGTGACGGTACAGCCTGGTTTAAAGTATGATTGGAATGTTGTTTTGTCTGTTTTAACCGTGCTCAACATTCTAGCGTTGTTTATTATAAACTCGAAATTGGGTTCTGATTTCCTTGACAGGGGCGGAAATTCCCAAAACACTGCCGCATAGTTTTGTTTAGAGATTGTGTCGACAACAAGGGACCTAAATTCTTGAGATTCTTCTAATAGATTCAGCCCTTCTTTATACGATAATTTCTTGTTGTTTCTGAAAAATTTAAACATTTTCCCGTCTGAGAGAGAAGATTCTTGAAAAGTGATGGTATCCGTTCTGTTAACTTCTCCCATATCTTCAGCTTTATACGTAGAGACTTTTAGTAGCCCCACTATTAGAATTACCGATATGCCAGATTTAATTAAAAATCCTGACAAGGAAAAGCGAACATCAGCCATGATCCATTCTGTGTTGTGTATTTTAGAATCAAATATAGTTTTAATTAAAATATTTAACATTTGGACAAATACAGTAACAAGAAATTAACACAACCACATACCAGTGTTAATAAAAATTTGCACAAATAGAATTATCTAAAACAACAAATCAAATCGACATATATCTCTCCCACATTTAACTTAAACCAAACTTAAATAATCACAAAGCTGTATAAACTATTCCCTACCCTTATGTACACCTCCTACTACTATAACTTATCCTTGTGTTCCCTAACACAAGTTACACTGCAATACTTAAACTGTAGTCTCTCAAACGGCACCAAGCCGTCCAGTCCAGTCTCACAGTTAACACACTTACCTGAAACACAACCACGTCCCCGCTCCGCTGCTAACCTGCCCTCCGCCGCCAACAAACACCGCTCTCGAGGTGTCAATTGTCTCATTCTCAAATTCTGAGCCTCAGCAATCAGCTTTTCTTCCTCCTTCTTCTCAGCTTCTTTTTTAGCAGCTTTTTTATGTTTATCACGTTGATTCTTCGCTGCTCGCTGAGCTTTCTTCTTCTCAGCCTTCTTCCGCGCTTGCTCCTCCTCCATCTCAGAAGTCAAGGGAGAAGGAACTTTGGCGGTTTTGTAGTCCCACTTATCAGGAAATGATCCCATGTACCTCCTAAACTCATCCCGCACCTCCCTGTCTGACGCCAGTTCGTACGGTGTTTTGTTGTTTACATTCTTCAATTCCGGATTTGCTCCTTTGTGTAGCAATACTTTTACAAACCTGGGATCTTTACTAAATACAGAACAATGCAGTAAAGTGTTGTTCTTTTCCAGTCTTTCGTCCAGGTTTACTTCCTGGTCAGACTCTGATAGTAAGGAAGAGAAAAGTTCATGATTCTGTTCTTTTACAGCTGCTAAAATCTTAAAATAAACATTGTCAGGATTTTCGTAAAACTGAGGCTGAACCTCCTCCTTCTCCTCAGGCACGGAGGTCGGTACTGGTTTTACCTTCTCAGGGCGATGTTTAAGGTGGGAGTTTGGAATAGAGTTGGGTTTTACCGGCTTACTTTGCTGAGAAGAGTGCCCATTAGAACATGTATTATCTATCTCAGACTGCTCAGGCCCTTTCTTAGCTGCTACAGCATCTTCAAAGTCTTTCTGGAAAGCCTTGTTTACCTTAGTTAAAAGTTTGTAAACACGTTCAGCCTCTTTCAAGGTGGGCCGGTACGTTGTGAAGGGTATTGTTCTGATCTTGTTCTTCTTGTCGTCTATCTTCTCCTTAACTTTGTTGAACACGTGTCTGTTGTGTACTGCTGTCCTGTGAAATATCACATTGCACTCGTTCAGCGTGTCCGACCAGTCCATAAGTAACTTTTCTATGTCGTTAAACAAGGCTATCTGATTGTACCTTCTTAAAGAAGCACCGTACGATTTGGGGGCGTTTCCTTTTCCGTCTCGTATTCCCTGGACGGTACCTTGTTTGGCGCGCACTGTGTATCTGTGGTAAGTTTTGTGAAGGAGTAATTTGTCGTTTTCGTACACTGCGCCCGCAAAGTGCTGAGCACTGTACAAGAACACAGCGATTCGACCGTTGTACACCAAATTGTTCGAAGAATCGAGAATTGTGGTTCTGGAAAGTGCTTCAGTTAAAACTTCATCACTGATTTCTGATTGGGTGCTGAACAATAAGCGAGACAAACACTTGTAGAAGAATTTCTGGTATTTAAATATAATATGGGGACCGCTAAACACAGCGTCAGATAACTCAGGAGAATCGTCCAGATATTGACTAGTCACGAGGTCCTCAACACCTACACCATCATCCTCCTCCGAATCACTTCCCGACAAACTGGACATATCATCCTCGCAACGCGCGTCGAACTCTTCCTCCGTGATCGGTGCAGAGTTGCGCAGCTTCTGTTTAACGTTGTACAGATGCCAGTCTAGCTTGTAGTGGAGAACTTGGTCTGATCTGTCTTGGAACTTGTATCTGCAGGTTCTACATAGGTTTTCTGGAGGATTCTCGGAGACAGACATTCCTGAGGTAGACATTCTTGAGATAGACATTCCTGAGATAGACATTCCTGGGATAGAATGGGGAATGGGGATGTGAATAGTGCAACTTTGTCGTCAACTAAAATTTTAATGTAACAACAATCATGCTATATTTTCACACAAGCTCTACACATTGTTAAATTCTTGGTTACATTTCCACTATTTGAAGAGGTGAAAAATTAAGTACTCTGGAATAAAACAATGTGGATTATGAATAAATAAAATTATGACATAATTTAACAATGAATATTTTGAGAATAAAGACGGTTCAGAATACCTGCGGTCTTCGTCAAATGATAAGACGCGCAGCAAATTTATCAGAAAAATATACTTCACAGCACATTTGTAATCAAATATATAATTAAAACGTGAATCTTCCAGCTTCAGAAAAAAGTAAAACTTCAACATATCCAGTTTAGTTCAAGTCTCAAACTGTTAACAACAGGCTCACTAATATTTCCTACCACTGACCAGCGGCAGCTCCGTCAAACGAGCTTCTTTGTCTCTTGTTCTCTCCGTTCTCCTCCTGCTGCGACAGTTTTATGTCGTTTCCTTGGATTTTACCGTTGTTAAGGACCATACAGGCTGCTTCAGCTGACTCCTTCATTCCGTATCTTATGTAACCATAAGAGGTGCCCTGAACATTTTATAAGTTATCTATGTGATGATATCGGAATATATCAACAGAGTTGATAGATAAATATGATAATTTCTGATCGCGATACAAAGAATGTTACTATAATCATTTTATTGATACAACAAGTGATTATCGCAGTTAATCAAAATTCATCGTCCTTTTTATCATCAACGTTTCAAAGAAGGCCATATTTACTACACGATACGAAGAACACCAGGAAAACTACTGAAGCAGTCAGTTTACTAACCGGGATAAGTTTCACGTCGATAAGAGAAGCGAAGCGACAGAACACATCAGTGAGGACCTGCTCATCAGGAATGTTGGGGGTTGCTACAATGAACAGTTTAGCGCGACAAGCGGTCCCAGGGGAGGCTAGAGGTAGCGGCTTGGGTAGGGATGTCTCCGTGTACGGACAATCTGTAAAGTAGCCGGGGTTTAAGTTTCAGTAGGTGCAAGGAAGGAATTTAACGGTTCACATTACAGATTTATTTATTAGTTAAAATCCTGTCACTTGTTGAGTGTACACATATATTTTGCAGACAGCTAGCTATTTATCGTTATACATAAAGATGTATTTCAACTACAGACCGTTTCCTTTGTGAAGAACAGGAGCTTGTTGAGCAGCAACTCCAAAAGACATCGGCTGGTTGTATCTGGGAGGCATTGTTGGAGCACTGCGCGCGTTGGCAGCGTTCCAGGAGTCTACTTCCATCCCAGAACTTCCCTGACAGTTAAATGTGAGGTGCTAGTATCAGGTGCGAAACTGAATAGCACTCACAGATACTAAAATAGGATTGCATACATAGTTTACAAATCAAAGAAAAGTCCGACAATTGTATGTTACAGTCCACTTAGAATAGGCACATAACTATGTATCCACATTCCATAAAACCTTATAAACCTGATAACGGAGAACAAAGAAACAACTAAAGTAGAAAAACACTAAACACAGCAGTACAAGTAAAGACAACGAACCTGTCTGTCCCTGTTTCCAGCAGGTCTGTCCTCCGCATACTTCACAATCAGTTTGTGTCCAGGAGGGTATTCCAGACCGTCCAACTTGCGCTTTGCGTAACACGCCAGCTCCAGCGTCCTGTACACTGCGTACGCAAACCCTCGAGATTCTGTACTTCCACGGTAGTGCTTCAGTTCGAAAGATTCTAGTCCGGGCACTAAGTCAAACAAACTGAAAATAGAAAGTTAATTAAGGGAGTTGAGGTTAGGAAATTGTGATCCAAAATTTTCAAGTCATTTTATGAGTGTATCCGGTGGCCTAGGAGGACAATTGTAAAATCAAATAGTCAAGTTTGTTAGAAAAGTTAGATTTCACTCGAAATAAATGATAGTCAGTTACTTTAATGCATAGTTGGTCAAACTATCTATTCATAGTGAAAACTAGTCTAATAAAGAACAGATGTCGATAGTAGAGAGAAATGTGACCTGTCAATTCTACAAAATGCCCTGTCATTTCAAAAGTTATATTAGTCTGAACTCAAGAAGGTTTGGATGGATATTTGGGTCGAAATGGTTGTCACATCGTTGTTACCTATACAGTTGTTCTTCGTACAAACTGGTGTGACATACAATGTACAGTCGTTGCATGGCACCTGGATCAGTCGGGTCTGTATAACCTGGGACACATGTTGTCATGGTGACATCTACTTGGGTGGAGTTAGAACAGTATTTGTTGAATTGTCAACCGCACTGGGTATTTATAGGAATCACAAGTTTTATCGATAAGTATTGTCGTCACGTTTAAGTCTAGGTTCTTATTCCAACAAAGGTTTCAAGACCTTCAATCAAAAATTAGACACCAAAATAAATTTGACACGGGTAGATGTAACACAAGGATCAAAAGCTAAAAATTCTGCACACGTTGCAACGAACCCAACGTGACAAACAACTTACTAAGTGTTTCTATTTGAGGTTGGTTGTTGTGGTCAGGTTGGATGAAAGGTCCAGAGTTGTAGCCACCTCGCCGCGAGTGATCCAAATGTCGTGAGGAGTTTTCTCTTCCATCGTTGGTATAACCGCCTGGTTAAATATATTGCACTCAATTCAGTAAAAACATAAATTCTAACTTTTAGCACTATTAATTTCTTTCCATTTTGATTGTTGCCAACTTTTTTATTCTTTTGGGATGTTAAATTGGGGATTACACAATAAACATATCGTAAAAAAATTTAAAACAAATTGTATCCTTTTAAATTGCAACAGTTAATATGTAAACAAACATTGATTCAACATCTTGTTAACATCTCAGAAGAAATGGTATACACCTACCAGGTCTAGCATCTCTGGGAACACGAGGTTCTGCAATAACAGCTCGATACTTCTCATCGCATTCTTCTAAAGCAACAAACGCAGAGGAAGGCTTCACATATTTTACATAGGCACATCCCTGCAGAGGAAAATAAAGATCTAAACAGCGATAATGTGAGCTACACCCTTCAATCATGCATCAAAAGTGTAGTAAGCAATTCATTGAGAGACTAAGAACTGAATTCAGGTTTTCTAACAAAATACCTTTGATTCACCAGATGATCTATCTGTCAGAATTTGGACATGATCAATAGATCCGAATTTGGAGAATTCCTCTTCAACTTCTGAGGAGGTCATAGTTTTGGGAACTAAAATGAAAATCCGAGATCTTGGTTTTGTTTCACCAGACACAGAGCGACTTTGTCCTTTGTTGTCTGCCAGCAATACCTTGAATAATAAAAGATGACCTTGAGGGGTGAAGTGATTTTACAATGTATGAAAACATCTTCTCAACAGAACGAATTTGGGAGAAAATTTTAGAAATAGATTAAAACTTACTTTCAAAGGTTTGGAGTCCCCTCCAATAGTCTCTCCATGCAACTTTTCCATAGCAATGTGAGCTTCTGATGCTTTTTCAAACTTGATGTAAGCTATTCCTTTTCTTTCTTGAGTATTTCTATCAGTGACAACCCACACATCTTGCAACTGAAAAATCAATATCTCAAAATACTGTGGTAAAATAAAACTGATAAGTAATAATACCAGACTGGATCCATACTTGTTGAACTTTTACTTTGCTGTAAAATACCTTTCCATAGTTTCCAAATGCCTCCTTAATATCATCCTCATTGTGGTTTTTAGAACAGACAACAAACAATCTAGAGAATGGAGGGTTGTCATGATCCACTTTTGTTTTTCTGTCGTCAGAAGCCATCTCTTAAAATGTTGAAAGAATTAGAGGGTGTTATGGTCAAAAATTTTGGTAACGATCATTGACAAAATTTCAAAGTTAGTTAACAAAAATTTAGTAAACAAAGATTTAAATTTAGGTTTGTTTTAACATCAAAACATATTATAGATATTAACATCTATTAATTTTGTCTTGACACTTTTTACTTTTATTGAACAAATTTTTATTTGAATTATAGGAGATTAGGTGTGATGATGCTGGCATCATAATTCATTATTTATTTATTTAATCATAGATAAACATAACGCATTGTGGCGGCCAGTCTCTCGGGTTTTAATTAAATTTCTTTTGATCGGCCGTACATAGCTGCTGCACACGTGAAGCTCAGTTGCAAAACCAGCACAACCCGCACATGCGCCAAGCCCCAAACTCGGACAGGTGGCCAGCAACCCTTCCGAATTTGGAGCAGCGTGACATGTGGGTATGCACTGGCGACACCAATCCAGCAAAAAGCTTGACCACATGACCAGAACCATGTGCACAAGAAGGCCTTTTTCTATCTTGAGTTTAGGGTTTAGATGCTCAGTGATCAGCGTCCCTCCGAGGTGACTACTGCATGGCTACAAGCAGAGCAGCAACTATATAGAGACAGCTAATCCAAAGACTCGAGTGCAGTGTAGCTTTTCTGGGTCCCTTCCTACTGAAACTGCAAGCTAGCAACTATGTTATTTAAGCCAAAGCTCAGCCTGTTGCCAGAGCTTCCTTATCACATTTTTTATTAATAAGTTTATTACGAGTATCAGTTAACCATTTACAAGTCACCCGCCGCTATGTTTAAATCAAATAGGCACATTTTGTCTCTTATTGGACAAAATATAATAATCATGGATACAATTTTTGACATTACTGCACGACCAAGATATTGAACTAAACATTATGTCAGTGTGAACAAATTTACCGACATGAAATTGCAACAAAATATTTATTCCAAAGAAGTTGAGCGTAAATTGTGGGAAAGATTTAGTTGGTTTCTCATCTAGATCGTGCAGAAACTGTAAGCTTATACTTCCCGATCAACAAGTTTCCTATATGACGCCCTGAACAAACTGACTAATCAGCAATTGGTTGTAAAATGCACAATTAGTTGTAAAATGCACAATTAGTTGTAAAATGCACAATTGGTAACGTGGCCCATATTGATTAAATTGGTCCGCGTCCATAGCTGTGAGGATGCCGATGGTGTAATTGTAATTGTAATCAGAATATTTCGCATCACAATATAATTATAGATTAAATAATTTATCAATATAAAGAAGCTGTTTAAGTGATGCAGGGTGCATCTAGTAAGAAATATATTGATATTATCATATAAATATAATAATAGAATATTATAAACATCTCACAACCTAGCTTTGCTTGTATAAAGTAGATTAGTTTACAAACTTGGTGTGCTTGTAATTGCACGAGGGAGCGGCTCTTTAGACGCAAATTAACCAATAATATCCTTGGTTAAAACACACACCGCCGGGACGGCGGGATTATTGAGCAAGCAAATATTTGGCCGTTCTTCAAATTCATCATAAGTCCCTGTCTTATGACGCAATTAGCAGGGCTGACAGTAAATGTAAGTTGCTAGATACATCATGGCTCAATGTCTCAGTTCAGTGTTGCTTATCAAAAAGAGCAAATATTCAGGGAAAGTAAGATAAAAGTTAAATTAAAAATTGAATTGTCTGACTTTGTCCGACCCTCATTCGAAGCGAATAGAGGAGAATAAAATGACGGGAGGTTGTCGAGGTGTTACCCGACCCGCGCGCGGCTCGCAGTTTTCTGCTCTCCTCGCGAACGTTCTAACGTTTCGTTAGAACGTTAGACGGATATCATCTCGTCAAGACGGGAGGGTGCGCGCTGCTGTACAAAAATTGAAATAATGAATAAAATTATCCAACAAACATGTACAGAGGAAAAAGGGGTATCGTCTTAACCACTGCCGCCAGAGTTTGCCATGTCTTAATATCTGTGGGTGTTAAGTGTAATCAGGAAAAAACTATTAGCTTTCTGACTTTGTTCAATAGAAACTTGCGGGAGCAGGTCAGGCAACGTCTGACTTGTACAGCAGCGCGCACCCTCCCGTCATTTTATTCTCCGTCATTTTATTCTCCTCTATTCGCTTCGAATGAATGAGGCCGTCGGACAAAGTCAAACAACGTCTGACAAGCTCTGTGTGGCTCTTGCTGTATAGCGTGCACTCTCCCGGCCGGACACATTTTACAAAGTCAGACAAGACTCTCGCCAGCAGTAGCAATTGACGAGATTATATCCGTCTAACGTTCAGCTTTAGCTGCGTCGCGTGAGTGAGAGTCGGGTATCACCGCGACAAAGTAGCAATGAGCAACAAAGACTGTGGTCATTTTACCGGGCGTTGCGCGGCTCTCTCTTGTCTCTACAATAAGCAACAATTAGCCTGATGTCCCCAGGCAAAGAATTTCTTCGAAAAGCGTGAGAGCGGTTGATGGTCGCGACAATAAAAAAGTTATCTTTGCCTTGCGGTGCGGCCCATTTTCAATTTTCAATTGAAAATACGGGGCGGCAGCAGGTCAGGCATTGTATTGCTACACGTTGCATAGCCCTGCTGCCGGTCACAACGTGAGACAAGCATTGTACAGCAGCGCGCACCTTGTAGGTTGATAACCTACTGTCGCGGCCATCACGCGCTGTCACGCATTTCTGGCCCGGCGAAGAAATTCTAGACGTGCATCGCCCGTTGACGCGCACCCTCCAATCATTGCATTTTCAATTTTATTCTCCGCTTCGAAT
>JH153723.1:26261-37092 GCA_000226015.1 Mnemiopsis leidyi | reverse complement strand
GAGAGAGAGAGAGAGAGAGAGAGAGAGAAAGAAAAAGAAAGCGTTGTGACGAAGCCAGAAAAGTGGGAATACTGTAATTTTATTCAAATACTCCCCGGCATTTCTGAGAGCTGGGAAGCACATAGATGGCTACCTGCCATACGTGCACTAGTGTAGTTCCCTCACGTAAAACTATGTCAGCAATGGAATCCGCATTAAATTCCAACAATACGCAGAGAAGAGACAAATTACGGCAATTATTCGGTATTTGGCACGGATTGCTAAAGAGCTCGCAAGAGAGATGGACTAATGTCACAAATAAGAGTCGTGAAGAATATTGATAAATGTGGAGTAAAATTGCTGGGAGAACTGTCGAGTGATAATGTTGTGTTGGAGCACGATACGGAACAGGATAAGCCACGGACAATGCACTCTAAAGTCATCGGAATATGGTAATATTGTGTCCTACTGTCATGGAGAATTCTCCAAATAAATATTCAACTAGTTCTGATTGTAGCAAATATTGAGGTACCGTATAATAGATTCCTGTAAAAGCAGGAATATTCCACATCCGTAGTAGGACTAAATTCGGAGAACAATCGGTTGTTACAAGCTCAACCTTGTATATTACATTCCATTCCTTGATGCAGATTATGGTCGAAAACGATTCTTTAGTCGATGAACCGGGATTGCATACAAATGCAGCATAATGCAGCCACTTCCTCGTGCTGCACAATGTGGTCTCTTAATACGGATTCTCGCCTCCGATAGGCTTCTAGCAGTCTCGTGACACGAATATTCGTCTCTGATTGGTCAGATCTGGTCATGTGACAATTGGTGGACCTAAAAATGTTCCGAAGCCTATCGTTTAAAGCAAAACTGATTTCCTGGCGAGTAAGCAGGAATATCGCAGCGAGAATTAAGTCTTCAGACGGCTTCGGTCAGGCGAAACATGAGCGATCATAGCCATAGCGCTCCGATAAATCGACAGCAAAACTATTCATTACCAACAACTATTTCACGCAAACACACACAACACACCACTGTCACGAAGCGCTGTTCTGATTGGTTAATTCGTGTCACGTATCTGAAAAACGGCGCTGTGATTGGCCGGGAGTTCTTCACGGAGGTCGGCTTCAAGTAATAAAGTTTGGGGAGGTGGATGTAATCAGCTAACCCCCTCTCTCTGTCTTTCTCGCTCTAGAGCGGACAACAAATAGAGAGAATTGAGTGTACATTGTACTATAACACACACTACTCGAGCTTAACGGCTTTTAGGTGCCGCCTAAACCATGACTATGGTAAATGATCCAAGTCGTTACAGGGGGTTTGTTTAAGACGGTGGAGTTATACCTGCTACTTAGGGGATTTGAGTTAGGGGCTCGAGTCGGGGCTAGCACAGGAAGTACACTCAATAATTATGATAATAAAAAATGGTATGATCATCTAATTAAGTTTCCAAAAGATAGCAAGTCCAACAAAAACTTTAGATCTCGTAGAAAACTAAAGTCCGTTACTACAATCTCCAACTTCTCTTGTAAATAGAAATCTCTGTTTTCACATGTAAACACTCAGTGAAAGGGAGGAGCCTGACAGACCGAACGAAAGCTGCGGTACCGCCCCACAAGTAAGACCAGAACAGATGCCACAACACGAAGCTGTGGTGAGGCTTTGTTCACTGTGAGTCTAACTAGAGAGTCTAACTAAACGTTACAATAATTCTATACCGGACCTGCTCCCATTCACTCCTGTGCGGACCAGGGCCGTTACGATCGGGGCATAACATCTGTATATACATCTCTCATTTATAAGTCTATGTATATATATATAAACTTAAAAAGGAGAGATGGACTTAAAGTATACATATAGCCGGTAAGAATGTCACTACGATGAATTGTAAAATTTATTGAGGAGCGGGTATCACAATAATTTGATGTGTTTAAATATGTCTAGAAATCGTTTTCTCAAATATAAAAAACTGACGGAACACATTAAACTACCGGGGGCGGAGAACTAATAACTGTCTCGATAAAGAACGACTCACAACTCACTAGCCATTACCGATATATGATCTGTCTAACACTATTTGAGAGCTACAACATTCTATTATTAAAATGACGTGCCACTATCCGTGATCTATAGAATTCTATTTTTATGAAAGTTGCCGACGGAACCAAGTGATCGATAGTAACTCCAACAACGACAGTACCGCAAATAGATGGTAACGTAAGGGAGGCAGGACAACTAAAATCGCAGCTTAAGTATCCTGTCGGGTGAAGTAATATTGGAATATCGGGGAAAGTTGAGGGTTTAGAGCATTAAATTTCAGTTGACATTCCTTATTTATGTCGTGTTGCACAATAGGACAGCATTTCGTTAGATATGTTAATATGAATAAAAGAAATCGTAAAGTTAACATTTTCTTAAAGCTCAACAAATTTGGAATTTGACACAGCTACTGAGCTATGGTTTAACCAGCTATGGCAAAAGGAGTTATTCCTAAATAAATGGGCGTTCCAAAAGAAAATTTGAGGGGGGGGGGGGGGTTAGCGAAGCAGAAATAATTTTTTCGAGTATGCCCAGAACCGAGCAGAAGCTTAGAAGAAACTAAGTCTCAGAAGTTATTTGAGTTCTTTGTCAAGTGTTAATACAGCGACATTTCTGTCAACAACTTACTACCATTTTTGAGTTGATCCTAGGGAAATAACGAAGACCGAAAGTCCAACGTATCCCCCTCCTACTTGATTTAACTGCTTAAAGGGCTGGTATGAATCTACTTAATAGCAAATCAAAAGTTATTATAACCAAGCAACTCAGAATTCTGCAGAATTACATCATGCCTAAATTTGAGCTCCTTTAAAAACTGGACAAATCTGACAGTACCGTTTTAGCTGGGAAAGCCGTAGAGTGAGCAATACTTTACCCTGCTAGAAACCCGACGAAATAGAACTTTTGGTAATTCTGTGTCGACGAATATTGTTAAAGGAAATACTTGAACATCTAGCTGTCAGATGTTGTAACAAAAAATGTACAAGAGGTTGTAAGCTGTAAATTAAAATGATGATATAGGCTTCGGCCGGACTAATGTTAGGATGTAGAATTTAGATTATGTTGGTACGAAGAGGGTTTAAACAGGGAAAAATTCGGTTACTGAAGATTTTCGGAACAATGCGATCAACAAATTATCGCAAATTTGTAACGTACAAATATGTTAACGGGGAAGGAACTTTAACATAATAATAAAATAAACCAATCAGCCGATGTCCGTTCTATGGAAGCAAAAATATTTGACAAGAATACACGTTATAGAGTGTCGGACACGTTACTATGGTAACACTGATCAGAATAAATCCAAAAAAGAAGATATACACATACGGCAACAATTCACAAAGCAAGATAATGCTGTGAAGAAAGTGATTTAAGTTGAGTATCTGTGGCAGACTGTAAGTATACGTGAATGAAATTTAAAAAAACGATAGAGATAACGTGGGTCCGATAGGTCGCGTGACGGAAACTGAGAAAGTTAGCTGCCAAGAAAATATTAGGGGTTAGAAAGGGATTTAGAATTACACAGATGCCAGGAATATAAGGGAGGTGGTGAGAAATAAGGTTTTAACACTGGTCTAAGTTGTAGCGCCTGCTACCCAGGACACAACGGAACACTGCACTTAACTAAAGAGTAAAGACTGCCTTTATGTATTTGTTTGGCTGAAATTTAGATACGCATGATATCTTCGAAATTCAGATACTTATGATATCTGTGACATACAGATACATATGATAACTGCGAAATGTACATACTTATATGCAGATACGCTGCAAAAGAACAACGGAAGTAGGCGTAACTTCTATTGGATCCGGCGAAGCAGGACAAGTCGACAAGTCTCCAGTGAGATAGGAGAGGAGAGAGAGGAGGATGAAGATACAAGATATAGAGGGGGAAGCCTCCACACTGCACTTGATAACCGCAGATACACACGACAGGAATGCACCGCTCTGCAAGCAGGAGATTTACACTCTAGAACGTTCTGCATGGAGTTCCACAGAAACCATGGAGTGTGCACACTGTACATGCTGTATAGTAGTATATAGTAGTATATAGTAGTATATAGTAGTATATAGTAGTATATAGTAGTATATAGTAGTATATAGTAGTATATAGTAGTGTATAGTAGTATATGTAGTATATAGTAGTGTATAGTAGTATATAGTAGTGTATAGTAGTATATAGTAGTATATAGTAGTATATGGTAGTATATAGTAGTATATAGTAGTATATAGTAGCCTAGCGGCTTGTCTGCTTAGATCGCCATATGTAATGGCATTGATGTTTCCCCGAGCCGACATAACTTAAAGTTTGGTAAAGTTAAGCAACTATATTACAGTATTTAGGAGATTTAATTTACCGGCCGTTGGAATCTTCGGAAATGCAAAATGAAAAGTAGGATAGGAAACACGATTGAACGGAATGCAATAATTATCAGAGGGAAATAAAGAATTATAGAGCTCAATATAATAATACAGCCACGTGTAAAAGCTCTCTCCTTCGCTCTCTTTCTATGCTCATGTAGATGATTTACTTATAGTAAAGAGCAATATATTTATTGGACGTGTGCCACAGATATTAGTTTCATTAGACAATAAAGGACGTGACGTCATCACAGCAATTTAACTGAAGGCAATAGATGCGAGGACGGAGCTTATGTGTGGATGGTAAAAGCGCTACAAGTTTAATAATAGCGATAAGGAGCCTGCTAACGGTGCTATTGTTGGGATAACTGTGACTAACCTATATAGAGGCACGGTAGGCAGCGTGGTGGTAATGAAGAGGACCCGGCCTCGGAACATGCGTCACCACAATTTTAGAGGGGGCTCCCTAGCCTGGTAACAGTGTTTGGAGACAACAGCTGTTTTCTCTAGCTCATATCTACTTGTAACCAGCTGAAAAGTGTGCTTTAAACGATGTAACGCCAGGCTGATGATCACCTGGCAGGTCCTGCCCAGGTCTAATCAAGAGTTGAGGAGCTGGGAGGGTAGTCCCAAGTGATCTGGATGTCGGGAACACGCAAGGAGTGTGCTGTTTGTAGGGCTGAAAGTGCAGGACTAACCACGTTCTGCCTCAATTTGTAAATGAGTCATCGTTAAAGGCTGGGGAGTTGGCCTTCCTAATCCGGTGTGATATCAGTGTACAGAGGTGGAGGTAGAAATTGAATTCGAATGACGGCGGGGGCGGACTGTTAGAGAGAGAGAGAGCCTAATAATGAGACTGAAGTTATCTAACAATGAGGTTCAGTAAAACTGGAGATGTATTTAAACACCCTTATCATTGGCACCAACCCACTGATAACTTCATCATCATCCATGGGAGCCGTCCGGCGTAAACAGCCCACATTTATCGGACCATTAACATAGACTCGCACAAAGGGAGAAACTATAAATTATGGGAACAGTGTTCACGTGATTAGTGGACTGTATTTCAGCTAGTATCATGTGAAGGGAGGACCACGTATTTTCAAAGGATCTAACGAAATTCGGGGACCAACTTCAAGGATAGGTACAGAGTGCACAGAGACTGACTTCTACAAGAAAATGTAAATAGATTCGAGACGGGGTATTGTTGAGGGAGGCATCAAAGAGAACCGTGCGATTTCCAGGAACTGTTTGACGGATCAATAAGAACGAAAAACAATGGCTTCTTGTAATTACAAAAACTTAGTTGGCAATGTCATAATAGTTCGTGACGCCCTTGAACGCTTTGCTTCGGTCTGAGATAGATAGGGACTCAAATTGACACTGTGGAATTAGATACCGACTACATATAAACACTGGGGAAATAGATAGCGACTTCATATTAACACAAGGCAAATAAGGAGGGAGACAGAAAGATATGGGAGGGAGGAGCGATGGCCACATGGTCCGGCTTATTAAGCTCGTGAAAACACGTGCTGTGGCTCTCCCGAGCGGGGCCAGACCGCTGAGCATGCAATCAAATAAGTAGGTCTACAGACGACACAGAGGATGGGGGAGCCGGGCATGGTTGGAAGTAGATCTGGAAACTAGCCAGGGCAGACGATAGAGAGATGTGAAGTCAAGCAAGTTTGGTTTCCTCAAGTTTGGTTTCCTCAAGGAGATATTAGAGCTGAACAAGGGGGCCGCCTTGTAATCGTGCAATTTAACATAGAGTTCGGGAAAGGAACAACGAAAGTTGGACGATTCACGAGGTCTGAGGACAGGAGGAGAGACTTTTAACAGTCTGGAAATGGAGATACGGCCAAGTCAAGATAGCGCTAGATACAATGAAACAGGAGATGTGATATGGGGAACCCACCTAACTGACAACGATGAAAAGGTGCGAGAAGAAGTGCTGAAAGACAAGGTGGATAAGGGTTGAAGTTGCGTGGAACCACGAACATGAACTCCTGGTGAAGTGGTGACAGGGGCACGCGACCCGGCCTGGGTAGTACCTGCAATATTGTAGCTAAAGTGCGGGTACATGGTCCTGTCAGGGGGCGAGCATGTGCTACTCGTGCTGGGATTTTGGAAGTGCAGCATGGGCCGACCAATAGGAGGGGGGGCTGACCAATAGAGGGGCTGACCAATAGAGGGAACGGACCAATAAAGGGAACTGACCAATAGAGGGAGCTGACCAATAGAGGGAACCGACCAAGAAAGAACAGCAATGCTGACCTGTATGGAGGAAAAGGTCAGGTGCTGTAGTGGTCACGCATCTAGACCACCCTGCCTTGACCCCACGTGCAGGAGCACACCGGTCCCCTCCAAGCGTGAAGAGATCGGTAGTGTGTCCCGGTGAGGGATCACGGGAGGCAGGTTTAAGGAAGAAGTGAGAGAGAGACGAAATACCGCTAAATTTCTCAACTTGTCTGATTAGTCTCGGTGAGAGATCTCAGATTGACAACCTAACCAGATGACGCTTACCGCATCATGCTTATCTAAAGTGTGGGTAGATAATTCTACCATGTTTGCTACCTAATTATGAGATCAATCAAAGTTTTAACCACCACTACCAGATACAATTAGATGCAGGTTGCGTGTTAAATCTTTAAATCTTTTCAAGTAAAAGGAAAAAGTAAAAATCTCTTTTAGTTTCGAAGGCAAATAATTGGGATAATTGAGCGATCTAAGTTTCTCAAATTGATTCTGAAATCAAATGGTTGCTTAGCAATAACCGGATACATTCTCATGTGAAGCTCACAAACACATAACCTCCAGATGCTTATGCAACTTAGAGTACACCTAATGACAAATAATGAGGCGACTTCTATAGAGGCTTTATTTCCTTTCGGATATCAAAGCTCCTTTAATAACGTTGACATTGCCGCAATTGAACATATAATGCTGTTTCGTGACTGCACGTGAACAAAGGAAATCTCAACGTATGCACGGTCTCGGAAAGTCAAGCCGAAAGTTAATGCTCCAGTCTAGCTTGTCCAACTCAGTCTACAAGAGTCGAGCCAGCTTGAAAAAAGCCGAGACACCTAAAAGCGGACAAGCAAGGTCGCGACATGAAGAGCTTCAACTATCAGGATACCGTTAGCAGGTTGTCAAACTGCAGACGATGGAGAACCTGGCAGTTCGGACATAACAGCAAGTCAAACAAGTCAGGCAAGTCAGACGACGCGGCAGAGCGGAGATGGCAGCGATATCTGCACGTGCAAATATAAGCACGTGCAGATATCTGGAAAACCAGGTGATGTCTGGGGGTGTAGTAATGAGGAGCCTGGCGACCTAGTGTACCTGATTCCCTCCCTGGTGAGGGAGGCCGGGAATAAATATCTGTGTTTGCGGGCAGATAGTACTGTTAGCATGTGTTTAAATCTTTACCCTGCCAAATTGCTACTTTATTCGTGTTTATTTATAGCGCTGCTATAATGCCAGGTCGGTAGCCACACTATCAATGTTTAACACCCCCCTCTCTCTCTCGTAACACAACGCCTCGTTAAACAGTAACATCCCTCCTTTGTGAGGCAGCAGCTACTGTCTTGATGGATTCATTATGGGAGATATAGTAATGAGCACGACGATGGCAATTTTCCACTTAAAACGAAGATTGGAGTGCAGCCAGCTACTGACGCGACGTCTTAAACCGGCTAAATTATAAAAAGCTACGGGAATGTAAGAACTGACAACTCAGCAAGCGAAAGTATCATGAGTAAAGAGATGGTATCAGGAGGAATTAGAGTGAGAATGATGAGAATACCCCCCAGGGTCAGCTTCATCACCCAATACAATTAGGGCAGTTTACAAACCAATCCTCTCCCCTGCTGCCCTCCCCTGCTCCTACTTCGTGATCAACTGATTGTACTAAAGAGGCAGTAGAAACAGAGCGGTATTCATGATGGACGTATTTTTAAGTGGATCTGAAAGTTTTGAGGTTTTTAAAAGTGCTATATATACGACGGACACGTGAATTATGCAGCCGAGTTCCATTAGAAGGTTCATAGTAAAGTTGTACGTGGCTCTGAATTGCGTTGCAACTTGGAACTAACTTGTAGAGAAAGATGCTCCAACCACCTAACAATGCCGAGAGCAAAAAGGCATTAGAGCGAAGCTCATGTCTCCTGTGGCTATGGCAGGCCTAACGCAGTGCAGCTTGTTGCCCTTGCCAACCCACGTGACTCAGCAGTGCTCAACTGCTATTGGTCCAGAACTCTTATCCCTTAGATCTCATTGGCTGGGAGTAACCACAATAGTCTGGACTGTATACAGGAAGACAGCTATTAAACAGCCGGCACGCACTGACCAATAGAAGGACTCTAACCCGCTAACCAGCCAATAAGAGGAAGATCCCAAAGTCAGGTGACTTAACGGAGTTTCCTTTCCCTGGATAGCACTCAATGAGAATTAAAAGTTGCTTTGCAGTACTGATAATAACGGGGAGGTAGCGAGATATGGGGGAGGCACCAGGGATGCTGTGATTTTGTTAATTACACCACTTACAAGTAGCACTCAACAGTACAATTAGTCACTCTCTCACCTCCAGTGTGCTAGGATGGAGGTCGAACTAACTAACTAACTAACTAAACTCTTGATACTAATCATAAGACATGCTGCCTGGGGAAGGTGCTGAAAGTCCTGCTCGAATCACTGTGTCCTGATTATCATCCACACCAAGCAGGGCTCTCCATTAGGGAGTAAAGAGAGACAGGCTTAACAGGATTCTTTTGTAGCTGGGACAGTATCTGGCGACACCTTCACAATTTGGAGAAGTACCAAGTTTAGTTATGTAGATGTTGAATTTCTAGTGAGCCCATTACTTAACCCCTCGGTGTAAGGTAGTTCGACATTTCGTAATATAAATTGAGTTAGCTAGGGGTACCGGGGAACCTTTTGGTGCATTCTGAAGTTACAGAAAAGAAAACTAAAGATATTTTAAATGACAAAAATCGCTCTTGCCAAAAGAGTGTCGTTTACTAGTAAATCAATTTTATCGTGCATTTTGCAAGTAAGCAAAACCAATGTTGCAAACGTGCAGGCTACGCGCCAAGTAATTCCACATGGACCGTTAGAGCCAGGAGAAAGGAGCAAGGGAGCAAGGTCGAAGTGGTGTGGAGGTCCAGGGAGCCGGAAGTGAAACTAAACGGTCCCTAGAGCGTACTTAAAGCGTTTTGGAAGTTTCACACACAACCGGATATGAACACAAGTCGGCGGCGCAAACAAGAGCCGTGCAGCTCAGCCAATGAGAAGGCAGGCAGGAACGAGTATCGACCAATTAGGTGACAGAAATCCATATTATCAACCAATGAGAGGGAGGGAGTTAGAGAGCGATTAGCGGGTGAAGGAAAGTTCACAGTTCAACAACATGGTGGAAACGAGTTACACTCTAATGGTTACGTGCCGAACAATTTCAACACAACCGTTTGACACTGTTCAGAGTTGTACCGGTAAACAAAACGCCGAAATAATAATGGTATAAAATTTCTATTACCAACCGCGAACAGTAAGGCCACAATAATTCCTGTAAATTATGCAGCCAGTCACGTTTTTTGGGCAATCTCGTCTCATCCGAGCCTTTAAGTCGCCTTCATAAAAATTGATGCAACGTGTACAAAATTTGGGTTGTGAAGTGTACAATTGTGTGGAATAAACATTTTCTAAGAAAGAGCCAATACGAACTTCAGGTCCGTATGTGATGATCTTTGAGTGCAGTTCTGTAGAATAGAGACCGTTTGCGGTTACAACTTACAATTATCATTTATGGAGGAAAATGAAATAAGCATTAGACAAAGTTCAATAGAACTTCACATCTAAAATATAAATTATGATAGCTGAAGAATTTTAAGCACAACGAAGAGATTTAGGAAGAAAATCTCCGTAATTTCATGTAAGGCCCTAAAACGCAGCCTAGTGCCTCTACAAACACGGGTACCCTACCGAAGTACTCAACGTCCATTTCTATCAGCTCTAGTCCCCGGGCAAGTTAAGCTGGATCTCCGCCAAGTTACGGGTAGTTGTGAGATGAAGTGTGTCTTACTTCCACTTAGTAGTTTCAAATTAATATGGGTATTAAATTTACCTCACTTTGTCACCCAATTGAACTCTGTGAAGTTTGAGAAGGTTAATGTAGAACACTTCCTCTTACGAGTGCAATTTTTGGGGAGACCAGAAAAACTTGAAATGTATAACAATTTTACCGCCGCAACATTCACATAGGAACAGTTCAGAATCATCGCCACAAATTGGGTGAATTAAGAAAAACGAAAGCTGAGAAGCAGCAAAGTGAGGGGGAGACTCAAAAAACTTTAAATAACTCTATTTTGGGAATTTTAAGGTTGCTATTAAGTTTTTTTGGATATAGAATTTTGAGGGCCCCTATTGAGTTTTTTTTGAGTGC
>JH153722.1:45872-64308 GCA_000226015.1 Mnemiopsis leidyi | reverse complement strand
GTACATTTATTTCCTACGTATTTTATGTTGTTTAGATTAAGATTAAGTAGGTTTTTTTTCTCACTTTAGTAGATAGACAGATTATTCAGCAGCTCATATTTAATGTGTATAGTATTGTACATGTATGACAAAGTATGTAGTGAAAAGTTTTGTTGCTCTTCTAACTAATAAATCTTCAGTGTGAACATGATCATTGATAAAATGATTGAAATATTACGGTAATTTCGCGTTTCACTTGCTACAAGATGTACGTGACAACTCTATTAGTCCTATTCATCATAAAACTGACATTCTGCAACACTTTTGTGTTGCAGAATATTATTTAAACTTGAAATTTGGAGAACTTGCAGACTAGAGTTATATCTATCAATAAGTGATTTGAAATTAACACTAGCTTAGTCTTTGACCACTTTAATGTCCGTTGCAATTGTTTCTTGGACGACCTAACAATATCGGCTATTATTGTAAGATAGTACACAGCGTCACAGCCATGTGATAATTCAACTTTCGTGCGTGACTAATCTAAGAAATAAAACCTCCGTAATTGGATTAACTTATAGTAAAAGAAAAAAGAACTCTAGGTTGGTCAATGAATATTATATGACGATAATAGCTAGTTTCGAAGCTCTGTATAATCAAATTATTGCCGTTTACAGTAGATTCTAATTCTCCTCAATACCTCACAGCAGCTGATTCAATACTGGCTTTCAATGCACAAAAAACAACTTCGAAGCACAGGTGAAGCAGAAAGGCTGAGATTTGGGATCAATAACATCACGTGTAGCCATAATGAACGAGCTCAAACAAACAATGGGTCATGAGGTCCCTTTTGCGGGGGGGGGGGGCTTAAAAGTCAAAAAACCCATTTTATAGGGCCCTTGAGGGGTCCCCGATGGTAAAAGTGGGAGTTTTGGGCCCTTAAATTTCACGACTTCATCCAACTTTAGGCAATATTGAGTATATTGGGTTATAATTCAGGAAGATAGTACGATGAAACTGGCCAAAATACTGCTTTTTTTGTCAATTTTAACACAAAAACCTATAGAGAAAGACATTAAGACGGTTTTGGAGTGTTTAAGCACTAGCATACATAAAATAGAGTTAATTTTGTATCAGGCAGTAGAGGCAGGCTATCTCAAGTGCTATCGCTTTGGCAAAATAATTTTAACATATGTTAGACATTTAGAGAGAGATATCATCATGAGAGAGGGATCATGACCGTTCATTACTGTCCAAAAATAATAAAAAATGTCCTAGCGGCAAGAAAACAGTGTTGTCCGCCGCCACACCGCGTGATTTTCGTATACCGCCGCTGGTAATTTTCCGCGGCGTGAAATCGGTAATTTCATTGCAATTGCCGATGAATAATTAATTGGGCCGATAGCTCGTTTGGGGAAGCACTGATCGTCTGTATAATGGAAGGTTGATGGATATATTCTATTATATTTCTATAATCTATGACTATAATTATAAATCGATTATCAAGTACATTAAAGATCGTTCTAATTAATTGCCGCGTTTTTTGGAAAAAAGCCGCCGAGTTTCTTAAAATACGGCGGCGTACAACACTGCAAGAAAAAGAGTCTGACCCAGTTTTAGAGATGACACCAGGGAGTTTGCTTCTTTCGTTACTCAGTTTTACCCAAGTGCTGACTGTATGATCCGGTGGCCTGTAGTACCCCAGCAGTATCTCTGTGACTAGTGCTCCTGAAGTATCCCTTTCGTGCCCGAGAAATCCCCCAGTATTACCCTTGTCGTTCCCATGTAGTGTCTCAGTATCATGATATCAATTATCAATACTATTATCCCTGTAGTCCAAAATGTATTACCCCAGAAGTGCCCAAACTTAGTACCCTAGTATAGTGCCTCTGTAATACCCCCTTGATCACCCAGCTTACAATCTACATGTATTGCCAGGAGTCATACCAGAAGTAACCCTGTAGTTCGATCAACTTCATGCCACAAAAATTCCACGAGTAGTCCCCAATTGTACCCCCTACCCCTGTAATCCATTCATCCCACCAATAGTCCCTGAGTGCAAGTAGAGACCCATTATTACAACTGCAGTTAAAACAACAGTCCAAGAACAGTGTGAAATATTGTACCCCTGTAATCCCACGACCATTTTCAATTGTAGTCACCTGTAACATCTAATTAACAACCCAAAATGGTACCCCAATAGTACCTAACTACTCAGTAGAACCCCTGTTATAGTACCACAGCAGTACCTGGTTATCCCTGCAGTACCCCTGCTTAGTCTAGTACCTCGGTGGTCACCCAGTGTTGGTACTCCTGTTGTATCACAGTAGCAAAATTTCAGCAGTAAGCGAAAACTTAACCAAATGACGATGAAAGGGCTACTTTTTTGTGATAAAATGGGGACAAATGGGCATTTTATGGGACTAAATTTCATGGGAACTACAGGTTTATATTGATTATTGATTAATTATATTAATCACATCAAGTCCTAAAGTATGGTGCAAGAAACGAATTTCGAATTGATTTACACAATTTTAAAGCGTTATTCAAATTTTTCTTTATGGTCCAACACTCCAACAAAATCCCAGTTTTAGGACCCTTGGGGGGTCCGCGGAGGTAACTATGGGCTCTTCAGGGACATGCCCCCCAATAAAGTACCCTATGGCATTATTTAATTGCACTTAAGAAGAACTCGTACGAGTAAAGCACTAGACTACTATTTTCATTCATAAATCTTCTCTCGGTCTCGCCATCTGGCACTCAATAGCTAATTCAAGGATTCACAGATTCCAACAGAGTTCGACATAGGTCAACTGAATAAAAACTCAACTTCACGAGAAGTTACACTCCATATATTAGAAAAAGAAAGGATGGTGAATTCCTGAACAAGTACCCTTAGTCTAACGTTTTTCAATGCGAGTTAATTTCCCCATTCTTCCATCGCAATAACGGAAATTCAAAACTATTTAAGCATCCAAGACACAAAGGAAGAAGTCAGACAGACTTAAGTTTTTCCACCTGGCGTCGATGGGGAACCATTTAAATCCACGGCACTGCCGCCGCACTTCTGCCGTACTACTGCCGCCGGGATTTTGATGTACGACCTAAGCCACATGAGTTAACTAGGAGGCGCTAGCTATCTTAGACCTAGTTTTTTAAGGTTGGCTCTCTAACTTTCTGTCACAACTAACACTCTACCCTTATTAATGAACCATGACTGATTACTATTGGGTTTTAACAAGTTTAAAGTTTAAGTTGCTGTAACTTTTCAGTAGAGCAGAGCAAAATTTCCGGTAATGATTTGGCCATATTTTAACGTAGAGCATCTACTTTTGTGACGAATATTCTTCTAGTTAAGATTTTAAGGTTGCCTTAGGGTTCATTTATTATAATTCAACAAAGATTGTACAAAAATTGTTGCCCTTCTAATTCTATGCTACATATCGATAATTTTAATACCAAATAATGCATTCTTCTCCAAACTCAGCGCAATGATGTGGAAACTTACCTATTTAACACTACAACTATGCATCACGATTCCGACTGCAACAGGTACAATCATATTGGGAGATCCCAGCAGTTGGCAAGATGATGCAGAATCCAGAGCAACCTGTCCAGAAGGTTACGCTGTGTCTCACTGTGAGGTGATATCAGGACTTGTTAACACTAGGAGTGACGGAGTATTTGTGGACCCTAACAGAAACGGCAGTGTCTGTGTCGCTGTCAATTCTGGTGGTTATCCTGGTGCAGTTGCACTAGCAGAGTGCTCGAGAGACGGCCAGGTTCCTGATCCTTGTAACAGTGAGGGTCCTGACCTGCCCCAGTTCATCAACCTGCACTCCCGAGGTCCTTCTCCAAGTGTCTCTTGTCCTCCAGGGTACCAGCAGACTGTCTGTAACGCCAGGAGTCCATGGTTAGGTCTTCTCCAAAATAAGGGAGTCAACTCAAAAGGGGTTATTCCGAATGAAAATGCCTGCCATGTACCCAACTGCTCGGAAAGAAATTGGTGTGAAGTTACCGCTGTTTGTGAGGTCATCGCGGATTCTGAGGAGTACAAAAATGCTGTGTGTCCACCGACCATTACAGTTGAAGGTGCTCCAAGTAGTTTAAGAGATGATGCAGAGTCCAGAGCTGCATGCCCAGAAGGTTATGTTGTGACCCACTGTGAAGTCAAAACTGGTCGCGTTCAGACCAGAAGTGATGGAGTATTTGTGGACCCTAACAGAAACGGAAGTGTCTGCGTGGCGTTTAATTCTGGTGGTTATCCAGCTACCATTGCACAAGCAGAGTGCTCGAGAGACGGCCAGGTTCCTGATCCTTGTAACAGTGAGGGTCCTGACCTGCCCCAGTTCATCAACCTGCACTCCCGAGGTCCTTCTCCAAGTGTCTCTTGTCCTCCTGGGTACCAGCAGACTGTCTGTAACGCCAGGAGTCCATGGTTAGGTCTTCTCCAAAATAAGGGAGTCAACTCAAAAGGGATTATTCCGAATGAAAATGCCTGCCATGTACCCAACTGCTCGGAAAGAAATTGGTGTGAAGTTACCGCTGTCTGTAGACTAGTTAACAAGAATGCAGCTTGTGCAGAGGAAATGTAACTTGTCCGCGCAGGTCAGCAGGTGTAAAATCAAGGTATGTAAATTCAAGGTACATATATGTTCTGATATAAAGTTCAAGTTTATTTTGTTTTTTCACGGCTTCAAATTTTGATAAAAGTCTTGATTTAATGTCGATAAGATTAAACATTAATTGCAGCTTCACTATTTTGTAACAGAATACAACCCTCTTAAAAATTGGCTGGTGAATGTACCTGACTTTTCTGTAAACCATCGCTGTAGAATGAGGGCAATTGACCATAAAGGGCAAAGCACTAACATGTAACCATGTATCATTTTTCTCAGGTGCTCAGAGTTCGAACTCTCGGAGAACTTGGTGACAACTGCCAGTATACTGGTAGTGAGGTTGCTATAGCAACCCCACTACCATGATTCACCGTCACATTTCGGACATCGAATTAAATCTGGGTGCTTTTAGCTTTTCCACATGTTGCAAGTAGATTTTGTAGAATGTCATATTATGATGTAGTATTGGTATGGTATCAATTTCCTGACTTTGTCTCTCATGAGACGTTTATGTAGCACTTTAATATTAAATACTGTAAATTCATTACTTAAATTCAATGAACAATTTCATTTGCCTTATGATTCATGTCAATAACTAATCGTGGAGATGATGAATCGATGAAGTAACAATTCATAAAAACAAGTCAAAAATAATTCGACGGATTTTATTCTGAAAATCGAAATTTTGGCTGTCCAAAAATATGGCGAATTTTTTAAAAGACCGTCGCATTTCGAGCGTTTTAAATGTCTCCAAAGGTATAGCTATTAGTTTTATTGTCTTGCTTCTATAGCAAAATTAGTAATATATGTACTTAGTACATACGAAAGTAATTTACGATCTGAGTGTTAGTGTTAGGAATCATAATAATTGCACACCTATTCTTGATTACCGGAAAATTAAATCTTAGTGCTGGGGCAGGTACGCGGCAATTTTATCCTTGCTGAAAGGAACTTTTTGGCAATTTCCGTCAGCTGCTGAATCAACCCTTACTGGAAGTCTGACAAGATGATTATTACAACTAGAGGCCGGCCAAACAATGGTTAACAATGCTCCAGGTGGACCAAGGTTCCTGCTTATCGTTAAGAAATTAATAACTCAGCAAAATAATTATTTTCTTCTCTATTTCGATCATAACTCTCTTTGACAAGGGAAAACGGACAGATTATACAATAGAGTTCAGGAAAATCTAACCTTCACTTTTCTATTCAAGTGAAATACGATGCTCTCCAAGATATAGGGATATGACATCTTTTACTGAAGATGTCTTCACTATTAGCAAACAGAAAGATCACTATTTTTACGGAACTGTCTGGTAGGAGAAAGAGTGACAGGGTAAACAATCAACAGTTCTAGAACTGTAAAACACAAAGTGAAGGAACTGTTTGGTAGGAGGAAAGAGTGACAGGGTAAACAATCAACAGTTCTAGAACTGTAAAACACAAAGTGAAGGTCAGTACAATTAAATGTCCGCCATAGAAATCTGGGACGCTCTTGCATCTGGCGGTATTGAAGTCTGAACAAATAATGTAAATATAAGGAGACAATATTACAATAATCGATACAATCACTTTCGAACCAGTGTGTCGAGGTGAGGAAAAGATTGCATTGTTTCAATGTCTGTTTAGTTAAATCTGCCCGTATTTTTCCATCAATTTTTTGTCGAAGGCACGTGTGACTTGAAGCTCATGTTGCGCAAGACAACAGTGACCAAGGCGCGCCGTAATAAATAATAGAAAAAATAGAAATAGAAAAATATAAAAATCTTAATCTTACGGTGGTGCTATCAGCCTTCCTCTTTTTCTTGATAAAGCTAATTTCCTCTTAGGTTTTCATCTAAAATTCTCATTTCTTACAATATGATTCGAGGTTGCTTCGACATTTTCTTTTATCAATAACAGCACGTTTTACTTTCAGCTATAGCTAAAATGATGAGGACACTTTACATATTAACATTACAACTAATCGTCATCTTCACGACAGCGAATGCTACTGATCAAGTGATTGAAGGACGTCTCAGTAGCTCGAGAGATGATGCACAGTCCAGAGCTACATGCCCAGAAGGCTTAGTAGTGACCTACTGTGAAGTTAAGACAGGATTGGTACACACAAAAAGTGACGGAGCATTCGTAGACCCGTCCAGTAATGGCCGTGCATGTGTAGCGGTTAATGGTGGGGGTGGTTCAGGCGCTGTTGCACTTGCAAAATGCTCGAGAGATAGCAAATTTCCGGATTCTTGCAGCACGAAAAATCTTCTCCTTTCCAAGTTCATCAACCTGCACTCCCGAGGTCCTTCTCCAAGTGTATCTTGTCCTCCAGGGTACCAGCAGACTGTCTGTAACGCCAGGAGTCCATGGTTAGGTCGACTTAGCAACAAAGGGGTCAATTCCAAAGGGGTCATTCCAAATGGAAAGGCTTGTGCAGTACCGAATTGCTCTCAACAAAATTGGTGTGAAGTTACTGCTGTTTGTAGGGTCATAGAAAACATGGATGAGTACATAGATGTAGTATGTCCTGTTGTCATACCAGTAGAGGGTCCTCCCAGTCTCACAAGAGATGATGCACTCTCAATAGCTTCTTGTCCATTAGGTTACGTTGCATCTTACTGCGAAGTAAAGTCGGGACACGTCAACACGAGGAGTGACGGGGCCTTTGTTGATCCCTCCAGCGGAGGAGGTGTATGTGCGGCTGTACATGCAGGTCATGGAGGTCCTCCTGCTGTTGCACTAGCACAGTGCTCGAGAAACATTCAAGTTCCTGATCCTTGTGGAGTGGATCCGCTCCTGCCCAAATTTGTTTCTCTGCTCTCTCGAGGTCCTTCTCCAAGTGTCTCTTGTCCTCCAGGGTACCAGCAGACTGTCTGTAACGCCAGGAGTCCATGGTTAGGTCTTCTCAAAAATAAGGGAGTCAACTCCAAAGGGGTAATTCCGAATGGGCGAGCATGTCATGTACCAAGTTGCTCGGAAAGAAAGTGGTGTGAAGTCACTGCCGTTTGTAAAATTGTCCTTAATCCTGGAGCTTACAAGAGGGCAGTTTGTCCTGGAAAATTGTAATTTGAAGCTTAAAACCAAGGTTCGTCATTTACTTGCTTTTGTGCTGTCATTTTGAAGAAATGGCTGAGTATAAGTACAATTTTTGGCCAGATTTCAATTTCTCATCCTCGGTTTTACATATGATAATGTTTTGTCATGATCACATAATTTTCTTCAGGACATTGGAGATGCGGGAGGGTATCGTGAAGACAATAAATTCCGCTTAGCAAATAATTTACAACAACATAATTTCATTTTCACAACGTTTTGAAAGTAATTGTAACTGTCGATTTGGGGTTTAATGATCATTTCTGTGTTTCTTTGGTAAATTTTTTCTTGGTAAATGGTTAACTTTTGAAGAGGATTCCATCAATAAAAGCACGTTATATTGTTTAGGAAAACTGAAAGAAATAAGAATATTCATAAAGAAACTACATTCAGGACATGAATATGAGAAATTGGCAAATTGAGCTTGTAATTGTATTGCAATAATAAAAGGCCGCCAAAAATACGCTACATTCAAGAAATCAAGAGGATTTATTTCTGTGAAACCTCTTTACCTGATCGCCATTAAACCATACATTGCACCTTCATTATGTCAACTACACGATCTAGACACATCAACTTCTTTGACATAGGAGGTGTATTTAGTACAGAGCTCTACAGTCTACAAGTACACAGCACGATAGTGTCGAGAGTGCAATCCAGCTCCGCCCCGGCATTGCTTCTAACAACATCGTTAGTCGGCTACCAGAGTCGTGCTGTGAGTTTCATGCAGTCTCAGCTAGAGACGACAAACAGACAGGAGGGAGAGGTCACAAGTATCTCAAGTCCACGTATTACAGAGACGTCGTTCCAAGAGAATCGCTACATTTTCATGCCAACTTGGTCGTACACGTTTGAGGAAATGTCATTTGTTGACGATTGAACTTATCTGAGCTTTGAATTTTAGAATTAATCACGTTTTTTTAGAATTCATGTTTTTTTCTTGTTTATATTACAAAAGTTTTAAGCAAGGCATATCTAATCGAAACAATCTACCAGCATCAGCCGTGTAGGAGGATGTTCAAATATTTCTTCTTCTCCTCGCTGGTCCTGTCTGTTTTGTCAGACCGACCAGCGAGAGATTGTTCGGACGGCAACCAAGCAGATTACCGTGGAGACACCAGACAGACGTGGAGCGGGATCCCCTGTCAGAAATGGACCAGTCAGCGTCCTCACAACCACGACTACGATCCGGCGGAGTGGCCAGAAGCTGGGATAGGTTTCCATAACAACTGCAGAAACCCCAGCGGTTTGGGTCGGAGAGCTTGGTGTTACACCACAGACCCGGACCTAAGGTGGGACTACTGTGACGTGCCCAGGTGCAGCACCCCGGAAGTAAAGGACCCGGAGTGTTCCTCAGGAAACCAGGCCGACTACCGGGGCACCATGAGCATCACCAACTCTGGATTTACCTGTCAGAACTGGCTGAAGAAGGAACCACACGAACCGGACTACGACTACATTGAAGATTCCTCCACAGGGATCGGAGATCACAATTACTGCAGGAACCCCCACAATGATGATACAGGAACATGGTGCTTCACTGTTGATGATCCTGATGAGGACTGGGACTACTGTGCAGTCCCCAAGTGTTAGTGACGACTGTAGCAGTCACGGGACTTTGGCTTGGAACTAGAATATGCTCGGGTTGTTCTGTAGGACTTTGGGTCGATCACATATGACGGTATAAGAGCCAGAAGGTTAATTTTCCAGTAAATAACTAATCAGGCGGTAAATTTGTTTCATCTAAACAGAGACTTGGCGGAACTGAATTCATGATCAAGATGAGATTGGGGGTCCGACTGTACTGATGTATTCATTGGGGTGGGAGGGGGGCTTATAATGATGACTAACTATGACAGAGGTTTGAAAAATGCCGAAAAAATGATGAAGTCATTTGTGATCGACCCCTTATAACAATTTAGCATTTGCATGAATTGCCAAACAAGAATCTACTAGTGAACAAATTCATTTTACGACTATTTAGGGTGTTTGGTAGCGCTTGATTTGAATGAAGCTTCGATATAACCGATAATACTTGATAATTCGTTCCTGTAATAAATTTACAAAAATTAAAAATGCAATACTTCCGGTAGTTAAGATCACACAATAAAAAGTTACAATGAAATTATAAATTATTAAAAAAAAGTCATACAAATTGTGTTGAAATTAGTCTTATCCACGATATTTTGCCATCTAATCTAAGTCCTCACATTATCGTTATGGCGTTATGCAATAAACTCATATAGATTCTACGCGGATTTCGAATTGGCAGCTGATACTTTTCAAGATTGTGTAGCTTCCTTCATTAGTTAGTGTCCAATCGCCGCATGCTATAAAGCGACCGATCACAAATTGGTTAAAACTTGAAGAACAGCCGAATTAGTGAATATTACTTGATGTGAAACTCATCTGATTTAGAAACTTGGATATAAGGTGTGGGAGATCATGGTTTGATGAAGTATAATCAAGCATGCATTCTGATCCTTCTAACAGACCTTCAGGTTTACAAAGATAGGTCATGGAAATCAGGACCACAAGACCACATCCAGAACTGTAGATTTGTTATTTCGAGAATGCATCTAAGATAGCTTTTACAAGTTTCTTAAGTTACACTCTTGGTATAAAAATAGATTACACGGAACGTGACACGTGCCAGCTTATCTATGTCGTTCATGTTGATTATTGATTAATAATCACTGAAGGATGTCTATGAAGGATGGCATTAGTAGCCAACACAGCTTGAGCTTAATTAGTTCTGCAATAACCGTGTAATGGGGAGCAACCTTAGTCCATATCTTTCGACCATAACATGCTTTTTTACAACATTTATGGCTCTTCCACTTTCCATTTTCATCTCTTTAATGTTTTCGCAATAAACAGTGTTCCATTCTACGAATAATGATCACATATTTACAACGCAATATGCTTCATCTTTGTCTGATGTAAAAACTTGGCCATGTTCAAAATTTCACGCAGATTTGATTTGAAACTTTAATCAACCGTATTGCTTGGACATATTTCGAGACTAATAAGTTACGACACCTTTGCTCATTGTGTTAGAGCAGTCCCATTCATTTGCAGGCATGAACTATAGTGACATTATGAAGCCGGATAAGGGGTCGATCACATGTTATGTAACCGAAATTTAGACCCCTCCTAAAGAATTTTAACCTTCCAGAATTTACAGCAAAAAATACAGGAATTGAACCGCATTGCCCGCAGAACATCGAATTTAACCTAAAGCAGCCATACATTAAGAAAATTAATTAATGTTTATTGTTGAGTGCTTAGTCCGAAAAGTTTGAAGCCCACAAATAGCTAGTTAATTTGTGCTTGCTTCGTAAAGTTTGATTTAGACTTGGAGATATCCTTCGAATAAATTGAACAGTATAGTGAATACCGAAGTTGATGAATCCAGACACCGCTATGAACTGGACGAACGTAACGGAGACAATAGACTCCTCCTACGTGCCAATCTTAGACAGAATATTTGGAGGCATCGCCTTTGTTTCAGGTAGAAATCTTCCTTGAATTTCCTTGTACATTACCTTGTTGAGTAGTTTCGTCCAATTTGCTGCCGATTCTAGAGCACAAATAGCTAGGTTACTGCGTACGGCCTTGCCTGTAGGTAAGACATCCTGGACGTCAAACTAATTTATATTTTATTACAGGTGTAGTAGGACTTTTTGGGAACTTCGCAGCCATCAGGATTATCTTCCCCCTACGCAAGAGTCTCTCTGCTAAGATCTTCCTAGCTATAGCAGGTGTGGATGTGACTACCTCTCTTTTCGGAGCAATACCGTTCAGCTTACCCCGACTATTTCACAACTTTCCCGGAGCTTTCTCGGTGGAAATTTTGTGTAATCTTTGCGGAACACTCCTCAACATCAGCGAGAGATACTCTGTTTTTCTGATAGCTATCCTCAGTGTGACCAGAGCTATAGCACTGCGCTACCCTCTCTTCTACATCAAGTCTGGTAGGGTGCTGGTTGCCATGGTGATCTACTTTATCTTTCAGGCGTGTTTAGCTTGTCTCCCTCTGTTTCATGGGAAGTTTTACTTTTACGATGACGTTTACACTGTCTGTACTTGGTATCTAGATGATATCCTGGACATTAAAGAGCAGTACCATCTCTATCAACTAACATACCATTTTCTCCTCTTCATCCCCTTCTTTCTACCCTCCATTTTTGTCGTCTCCAGCTGTGTCGTTTGTGTCCTGTCTCTCAGAAACCAGCGTGTCGTGGCGGATGTGAACGACACCAAAGCGAAGGCGAGCATGACAATAGTTGTGTTTACCTTGACCTACATCATCCTCCACGTACCACTTTGGGTATTCCTGGTGATGTTTCTTGTCACTGAACACGGACAAGTTTCTGTAAACTTCGGGGAGAAAGTCCCGCTCTATCTCTTTATCTTCAGTTCCAAGGTGAGTGTCTTCATCAATGCAGCCATGAATCCGCTTCTTTATCTTGGCAGAGTCAACTCCATGAAGAGGAGTTTCGGTGACGAGGTCAAGAAGATAGGGTTCTTCACAAGAAGAATAACGACAGAGTTTCTCAGGAGAACTTCTAGATTGGACGAAATAGAAATAACAACGGTCGCGAGGAACTTTAAGAGTCAAGTTTCTATTTTGAGAGAGTGAGGGTGGACAAAGTTGAACCAGATGATAAAATGCCTTTGTAACAGGCCCCATCTTTCTTGGTGCAGTTCAATTAATTAAATTATCTGGTGCAGTTCATCTAATCAAATTATGACACGGCAGAATGATCGGATATAAAATAAGGTATATTATGCAGTAGGCTAAATATGCAAGTACTTGGAATCGGAGAAAATATAAATAGAAACGGAACCATAATTCGGATATGCTAGCAGGGAAACGTTCTGCAGCCGTCTTATTTTCCCTCCTTCCTCTCACTTATCCTTATTTCTCCATCTTTCCTCTTTCGCCCTCCCTCTTCTCGCCCTCCCCCTCCTCGCTCCTCTCCTCGCTCCACCTCAACCCACCCAACTCAACCCTTCTCCCCAACGAACTTTTACTTTTATTCGCTCTTCTTGCCAAGGTTCGAAATACGGATGATATAAACACGAAATTGAACCTAATTAAAATTAAGCCAGCAAAAAACAAAGACAAACCAGAGGCAGAACAAGGGTCTTAGCAGCTTCTGGATCTTGAATATTGGAGTACTGGACATGTTTGACAATGTTAACAAGGAGATGAGAGAGTGCCCTACAAAGGAGGAGCCGCCCAGGCCCGGAGTGTGGGAACATGATCCTACTGCTAGTCAGGAGTCGCATTATTGGCTCAAATATAAACCGTTGTAGGTCCTGAGGAGCAGGCATGTCAGGCTGGGTAGTGTGGTACTTCTTTAGTTTATTTAGTTTATTTGGAATAAAATTGAAATAATTTAATATCTTATAAAGTCATGTAATCATAGAATAAAAAGGTAAATTTCAAATGAATCGTATCTTATTTTTGTAGAATGCAAATATAAACTTATCTCTGACCAGTAAGATTACAATTTTTGTTCAAAATTGATGAGTACACTTACCCCCAGCATATTATGAAGGGTGACACCATCCAAACACTTGATACTTTCTCCCACAACGTTTAGGGCAGCCAGGAGTTTACCCTCGTTCTTATTCGTCACCCGGAACATCGAACTTTTTATCATGTTGAATACTCTTGGTATGTATTGTGTGTCTGGGGGTAAAAAGTTGTGAGTTTGGGATGGAGGGCTCGAACACGCTAGAATGTGTTGAACTAGAATTTTTTGAATCGTTGGAAAACGAGCGTTCTTATTTGTCAGAGAAGGCATCAAAATCCAACTAATTGACAACAAAAGTAAGTAGATTACAATGAAAGTCCAAATTTTTGGGGAAGATTCGGAAATTGTTTTTACAATGAGACAGCAACTGACCAACAAGAAGCCAGGTACATCCAATCAATTTCTAAAAACGCGCTCAAGTGGTAAACAAAATTTCCAACTCCTCCCATATATCCCGTCTATCATTACATACCAATAAAAGCTTCTCCATAAACAAGAGCGATGTCAATAAGTAGTTTGGTAATGAGTTCTTCTCCACCAGGGCGGGACTCTGTTGTCTCGTTGTACACATGACATCCAACTAGAACCTGGGGATATTGACCATGTGACATGACATCCAACTAGAACCTGGGGATATTGACCATGTCACGTGACATCCAACTAGAACCTGGGGATATTGACCATGTCACATGACATCCAACTAGAACCTGGGTATATTGACCATGTCACATGACATCCAACTAGAACCTGGGGATATTGACCATGTCACGTGACATCCAACTAGAACCTGGGGATATTGGCAATGTCATTTAGTAGCATCACTGTCCGAACTTGCATGGTCAATAAGAAATAGTGGGACAAAAGTCTGCCTAAAAAAGGATTAGGCATTATCATGATTATGATAATATAAAAAACAAACTCTTAACTCTCTTACATTGCAGGGAAATCAATTAAGCATCAGTCTGGATGAATAAAAGATAAACATAGAATAAATTGATTGATTAATTAGATCCAATGGGATCCAATGCCCAATGGGCCTGCAAACATTTCACTATAAAATAATTTTTTCAGAGTAGGCATTGCAACAAAAATAAGCGAGAGCTAAGTTGAATTGTCCTAATGTCATGTAAGTATTTATTGGTGACATCACCGCAAAATGATAAAACGATACTACTTTGGATGCAAAAATTGATCGATGCTTAACAACTATCGCAATGCGAATATCCATGTCCTAAAACTTGAAATATAAACCTGATTCTCGAAAATAATCGGTATGAAATGAAACAATTCCATACCACGCAAGATAGAGATAATTAACAGTTTCCAAGTTAAGGAACAATAGTTTGCATTTTGCGTGCCCGTTTTGCAGATCTCAAGTTATGGGACGAATTTTTGTTGGTTTCATCTAAGCTCTTTTTGCAAACGGACTTTCTTTTTCTTTTGCCACCCTCGATTTCAAGTTCATGTGTCTTGTTATGTTTGGCTCGACCATTAACTGATCTGGAGAAAAACCCGCAAATTTTACATATAAAATCACACCATCCGTTGGCAATATGGGCTCTGAGGCTCTTCAGCTGCTTTAGTGCATGGTTACACTCAGGGCACTGGTAAGGTTTGTCACTGTTATGAGTAATTTTATGTTTCTTCATCTCTCCCGCTGTCTTTGTCGCATGATTGCATAAATCACAAGACCAAGGTCTAACTTCTGAGTGAGCTCTCTTATGAGCTACCAAACAGCTATATGTTTTGGCCCTGTGCTGACATTGGTCACAAACCCATGGTCGATTCTCACTGTGCGTAACCTGGTGCGTCTGCAGTGACATTTTAGTTTTACCTTTGTACTCACACTTATCACACTCGAAAGGTCTTTTCTCAGGTTCCGTGTGAATTCTCCGAATATGGACCAACAGGCCAGACTTTATTTTGCTACTGAATGTACACTGATCACATTGGTATGGTTTTTCTTCTGAGTGTCGCACCCTCATGTGGACGCTGAGACTGCTACTATGAGTTCCTCTGTAGTCACATTCGGGACATGGATATTTCCTCTCGCCAGTGTGGGTAACTTTGTGTCTCCCTAATTGGTTCTTGCTGCACATCCCTCTTCTTCACACCTCCAGATCCTCGTTTTTTCGCCTTCATGAGTATCTTGATGCAATTTTAGACATCTCATGTTCTTGGTTCGAAAATCACATTTTTTACACTCAAATCTTTTGCCGTATGTTTCGTCATGGACTCTCTTCACATGTTTCAACAAATTGCTTTTTTGTCGACTACGATAATCGCACATGTCACACTCAAATGGTAAAATTTCAGGATGAATTATTGCTGTGTGTTTGACAATAGCCTCTTTCGTCTTTGCTTTGAATCTGCATTGCGAACAAACATATAATTGGACAATAATTCTCCGGCGAGCTTGTTTATCAACAAAACCAATCGCTGTCTCTTCTAAATAAAATACCTCCGGAGGTTCTCTAACAGATGGTTTTTTAGTGCTCACTCCTCCATGATTTAGTTGATGTACTGCGTAAAAATGGCTTTTCAATAAGCGTACTGATCTTGTGGCATAGACACAAAAGTTACACTTGATAGTGCCTCTCGAAGAATGCATATTGTAGATGTGAGCTCTCATGTTTGTCTTCAAGGTGGCCTTGTAGTCGCAATAAGGACATGAGTGAACTCTTTCGGTGGACATGTGAGTTTTGACGTGCATATTTAGAGAAGAACGGTGTTTGGCGGTGTAATTACACAGATGACACGAATAGGGTCGTTCTTTTTTGTGGCTTATCTTGTGGGTTTTCAGAGCTCGTTTAGATTTGCAACGATGTTCACATTCGTCGCACTCATAACTCCGGACATCAGAGTGCTTTGCAGTTATGTGGCAAAGAAGTGAACACTTGGTCCTTCCTTTGTAATCACATTGATCGCACTGATACGGTTTTTCGCCGGTATGTATTCGCTTGTGGGTTCGTAAATGACACGATTGTGTCGAGGCGTAGTTACACTCATCACATTTATATGGCTTTTCACCAGTGTGAGTACGCATGTGTGAGGTTACACCACGCTTGCTTGATGCTTTATAGTCACACAATTCACATTTGAACGGTTTCTCACCCGAGTGAATGCGCATGTGCTGCTGCAGGTGACAATTTCTGACGGCCGAATAGTCACATTCTGTGCAGTGATACTGTTTTGGTTTGTGGATACGCTTATGCTTTGTCAAGTCCCCTCTCACCTTTGCTGAGGGTAGCCGCACCATTTAGCTAAAACACTATATAGCTAAAACCTAATTTAGGGTTAGGGTTAGGGTTAGGGTTAGGGTTAGGGTTAGGGTTAGGGTTAGGGTTAGGGTTAGGGTTAGGGTTAGGGTTAGGGTTAGGGTTAGGGTTAGGGTTAGGGTTAGGGTTAGGCTATAAAGTGCGTTTAGCTAAATAGTTTTTTAGCTATATAGTGCGGGAACCGTTAAGATTCCAACAAAGTTTTCTCCGTCTCTAAAAACTGATTCTAAAACTGAGCTGCTCGACCTATTACCCCTAGACGCACATGACTCTTTCTAGTGATCGCTCGTTATCTCACATGACCGTGGAAATTCCCCACTCGCAATCGATCACTCGAAACCCTGACTTGTTATTGGTTGAACGTCACGAATCACATGACATGACGCGACGCCTCATGGTGACGCCTCTTCCAAGGTAACGGCTGTCTGCCGGACGATTAGGACGCATTATCGACAAGCGAGACGTTTGTCTACCCGATTATCACTTAATGGCCCTGCTAACGTCTGTGCTCATTTGACAACTGTCTAGCATTGGCTCGCGGTAGACGTTTCTTAGATCTCATTGGTCTATGCACGCCCTCGTGATCAAAAAGTGTTCACTGTGAGGATGCAACCCGAGGCTGCATCGCTCTCATTGGCTCGTTGCCCTCACGTGGTTGCCTAGCTCTTATTGGCTTATTACTCTCACGTGGTCTAGGTTTGTAGGTCAGGCTCTACAGCTGATAACATAATAAACAATATAATGTTTATGTTCTAACAAGAGTTTCGAGAAATTTTTGACTTCTCTCCAAACCTTCTAACGTCCATTTTCACCTTATTTGTCTTCTCGCTTTGTGCCGATAATATGCTTTTGTCAAACATTTTGTCAAACATTTTTGCCCAAGTTTCAATATTCAATGTCACTATCATTTCCATGTTTCGATAAGAGAGGGTTTCATTCATTCCTAGATGGTCAGTTTGAGCCTAAATATCTCATGTTCGCCACGCTTTACTCGGTTTCATTTTTCTGCTCGACCTTAAGACCTTAACAGCCTAAAAAACAAAAACAACCGGCGATTATCAAGAAGCAGGGAAAGACAGAGGTTTCGACTATCCGAAAAGACGTACTTGCCGAGATAGATTATCTCGACAGACGTTACAAGTCACTTAGAGAATTATTCAAATCATTACTTTGTACTATAGTTGTAATGGGTAACCAAGAGCTTACTAGCATCATATACAGTTCTGTATTGACTGTCAAAATTTAACCATCTAAAATGTGATGCTCTTTATGTACATTATCGTGAGCTACTATTTTATACGTTTTGCTGATTGCTTCTGGCTTACCTGTAATCTGTATAAATATAATTTGTATCAGTCGCAAAACGCAAAGCGTACCTCCAGCCAGAAAAGACACGTGGTTTTCAGATTCCTTGTAATTTTAAGTTAAAATTCGGATTCCTCGTCAAATTTTACGTCAAAATATTGGCCTAACTTTTCTCCTAGCTTAAAGTCGAAAATTCCCATTTTGGGGGCTTATAAGGGGTCACATAAGGGGTGAGGTGATGATTTTTGGATTTGAAACTATCATATTTGGATTCCTCGTCAAATTTTACGTCAAAATACTGGTCTAACTTTTTTCCTAGCTCAAAGTTGAAAATTTTAATTTTGGGGCCTTTAGGGCCTTATAAGGGGTCACTTAAGGGGTCACGTGATGATTTATCGGCTTCGAAACCATCAAATTCGAATTCCTCGTCAAATTTTACGTCAAAATACTTGTCTAAAATTTCTTCTAGCTCAAAGTTGAACATTTTCATTTTTAGGGCCGGAGCGAATTTTAACATAGCTTAAGCCACAGAACGTGAAGAAATCTACCTTGTCTGAAATGGTCAAGTCTCTATCTCTTTCCGTTTGCGCTCCAATCCGTTTGCAAAAAAGCGTCGTCGGGGGGGGGT